>CM034461.1:0-249917 GCA_019925255.1 Litchi chinensis
TTGCAGATATATTTGGAGTATATTATTCTATTGATTATTTGAATTAGATCAAAACCAAAGGTAGAATTCTACCCACATTATTCAATAGTTGTCAGCCTTAGTCAATCTTTCAAATAGTTTGGGTGTACAATTTAAAAATGGATTGAGTTATGTTTGATGCTATATTTTCTGCACTAGCTATAATTTCATTTAATTGCATCAGATTACACAGCAATGGAAGTAGATACTAATATACAATTCTCAGGTCCAACTTAAACATTAGAACAAACAATCAAATAAATTATTTTATTCTCATCCAGTGTAGTCTTGGACATCAACATGGTCTTAGTATTCAGTTCATGCCATGCAAAGCGATGATTACAATATCAGTAGCTTCGGGATATTGATAATAGTGACATTATTCATAAAGATTAATTTAACGTATTGGAAGTGTTTAATTTTTTCATAAATTACAAAAGTTGACATAGGGGTTCCATCTTTTCCTTCTATTTCTTGTGCACACTTGTTTGTAAAGCCCATTCTTGTCTAACACTTGTGCTGGAGTTGGTCTGTCACTCACATGGCAGCCCACACAACCTTACTGTCAAATATTACTCTTCCACTATTCCACATTCACTAGTAGATCTAATATATTCCAGTTGGTTTGTCTTATTATGAAACCGAAAAAAGGCTTTTGCGATGTCATCAACTTATGTCAAGCTTGCTCTTGCACTGCTAATTTACTTGTTTCTTTCTTTTCTATTCTTCTAACCCTTTTTTTGTGCTTTGATTGTTTAATGTATTTAGTAACAACATACATGGTCTTTGTTATCATTAATGTTTAAGAATTTTCGAGTTTTCTTCTTTAGTATATGACATAGATGAGGACCATGAGGTATTGGATCTTTGTTATAATTAGTATGTGCAAATGTTTTGAGGAGTTCTCACCGCTTTGTCTCGGTGGATTCCTTTTGCAATCACTCATTGGTTTATCTTTTTTATTCTTCTTAAGAAGTGTCATTTTGTTCCAAAAATAGGAGCTTCAAAGTCATAAACCGATATTATGCTTGCATTTTTCAATTATATACAAGTGAACGCTAGACTAGTTTTGTGGAGTGGCAGAGATGGTGGGACCTGCGGACTTTGACAATAGTGTAGAGTATTGGTTGCAGGGTAAGTGGACTAGGAAGTTACCTTTCATTTGACCCATAATTATAGATGTTGCTAACAAAGCAGTTTCATCACGTTATACTTGAAAAAAATTGACAAGCCAATTTCTAACAGTACAAATACTTAAGAGGCAAGAGCTTATTGAGACTCGAAATTTATTTTTGATGGTTTTAGTAGGTGTAATATTTAGAAGTAGGCTCCCCTAAATGTTATTGTATTTCTACTTTAGAGCTCATTTGATTTCATTAATTGCAATGTTGTCCCCGCTAAAACTTAACTTAGTAGGTGTGATGACTTGTGCTTCTCATACTATACAACACCATCTAGTGTTGTGACTAAACATAATGGCCTTTCCTATTTTAAAATCTGCTGATGTGATCTTCACAAGGTATATCAATTTTCCTTCTTTTTATACTTTCTAGAATTTTCCCTTTCATAATTGCACTCCATATAATAATAAGGAATATTTTAAATTATGGATCAATGGCAAATTTTCAGAAACATATTTGGAAAATTAACTACTCTTTCCAGTAATTTTCTATTATAAATTTAGGGTTTCGATGGTTTACATTTTAGAGTTTTGAGTTTAGGGTTCAAGTTTTGGGATTAGAAGTTTAGGGTTTAAGGATTAGGGATTAGGGTTTAGGATTTAGAACTTTTCTTTTTTTTTTTTAATTACTATCGTATTTTTTTTTAATAAGAAACGCAAAAATTAAATTACATTATAAAATATAAAGTTAACAAGTTATCCACAACCTATTGTAAAAAAGTTATGAAGATAAAAAGTCTGTACAAACTCCTATACAAACAAAAATAGAGCTCCCAACCAACACCAAGCACCAAAAAATTGCTCCCCACGAGTATATTAAAAGTAATTGTTCATAGTCGTTGATACTTGATATTATAATTGTTGTTACTTGATATTAAGTGTCACTCCTTTGATTAGCTATATATATATACACACACACACACAACCCTTTTCTTTTTTTCTTTTTTGTTGAAGAGATGTACATTTAGTTTAAGAAAAGAAAATTACACTTGATAAATATATATACATATATATTGTTTTTACAACTGTCTTACCTAGAAATGGAGTCAAGATTTTGACTTTAGGGGGGCCAAAACAAAATATATGTTAAAATTAATGCAAGATAATTATTTATGTTACAAAGATAAGTCATTGAAAATCTAGATATAATATCGTGTAGTAAGCTTTTGTATAGTGTTATATTAGTCAGTGGTTTTCTCAAAATATATCAATTTTCCTTCTTTATATACTTTCTAGATATTTCCATTTCATAGTTGCACTCCATATAGTAATACAGAATATTTTAAATTTTGGATCAATGTTTCCTTGTTGGTCGCCCCACTACAGCTTATAGCAAAAGATGGATCTTGTCTTCTTTATGCTGCAAATTTTGCAAAACAAGGAGCTCTGAACGCAATGGGATCCTTTGCAGTTGAAATGTGTGCTCCCTATTGTTTGTCACCAGTAGTTATTCCTTTATCAGGTGCTGAAGCTGAATGGGCTTGCATACCACTGAAAGAATTCATAAAATGTTTGACACCAACAGCTGTGATTAAAATGATCTTGCCTACCATTCAGAAGATTTTACAGGCTAGTCATGAACCTTTTACAATCTCACTTTTTATGCAACTTCCATTTTTGAGTCCCTGCTCATTAAAACAGTTATTTCAGACTACAGGTTATTCACACTTGAAGATATATGGAATAGCACTGGTAAACAAGCATATCTGGAAATAATACATCCCCTGGTCATATGAAATTTGTATGTTGCTCCTCATAATAGTTCAGCATCTGCTGCTTATGTCCTACTTATTGGGTCAACTGAAGAGCTTGGTGTACCTATAACACTTCATCAGGTTAAAAATGTTTCTCAAGTTTTTGGCTCTGTGAAAAGAAGTTCTTGTGCAAGTATATATGCATGTATATGGAACTTCTTTTTATAGTTATAATATACTGACCTTTAACTATTGCTGCAGACAATCCTGCCACTAATTGTTTTGGAAGGGGAATTTGTCCTGACGGAATCGATGTGCTGGTTGGAATTGGTATTCAGTTCATTGGGTTGTGGGACTGTCATCCTTGAGGGAAATATCATGTTCATCTTGTAAGCCACTGATATGCTTTGACTTTTGCAGGTGGTCTTTTGGGAGAGACCTTTATTGTCAGACAGATGCTACCATTACTAAAGCATGTTGCTTATTCATGTATAATGTATTGATGTTTCATCTATGAATAAGCCCATACTAGTACAGAGCTGGAGTGCTTTATCCTTAATTGATTGTTTAATGACATTGGAAGGTCTAGCTGTGTTTTTGCCAAGGGAGGTGATTGTAAAGGAGCTCATTGAACTATGGGTTTGGTTCAAATTCCATCTCACTTTAAGCTTATATTGAGCACTTGTATGATGTTTAAGAATCAGTGTTGTGTTTCTTACAATTATGCTGGACTGAAACTGCTTGCATGTTATGGTTTTGATGCAGACGAATTTGACTTTTATGGTGCTTCAGTTCGATTAATTATTTTCATTCTTTTTCAATCCAATTACTATACTTCGGTTTTGGAGGCTTTTGCAGCATTTCTGTTCCTTAGTTTGTAATAAAATGGAGTTTTTTCTGCATCACATTGAAATGCCATGGCGAAAGTAGCAAGAAGCAATAGCTTTTAAAAATAATTTCATTTGTGTGCCAGACGTTCTTCTACCTTTTTCTTTTTCTGGTGCAATATATCATAGTAAAGAAAACAGAAAGGCATTATACAGTGTCTGACAAATATGAACCACTTTAGTCCTTATTGCTCACACTTCCTTATGCTCTGCATGCTATGCAAACATACAAATTTTTACTACCTCTGAATTTAGCTACGTATGCACTGTGATCCTTGAAATCTGTTGCCTACTCCTGAGCATGTAGTCCAATATACTTTGCCACTTTGACCGTCTTACTTTTCTGTTTCTTATATTCCGTAACTCTTTATATCAAATTATTATCGTAATATTTATCTCCTGCAGTAGTTTGGATGGGTTTACTGCATGCATACCCTTTTCTGCATCTCATATGTCTGAACTTGTTATGATTCATGGGAACGTACAGGAGGTACATCTCGCATTGGTACAGAGACTGTAACTGCAGAAGGCCTTTAATGAGTAAGGGGTCAACCTCTGATTACAGTCATGCTAAACAGTTGCTAAATGGGATTGGGTGGTCAATTCCGCAATCACAAGGAAGTAGAAGTGCCAAAAACTTGAGGCCTCAAAAATGGGTTCGGAATGTTCATCAAAGTCATGTTGAAAAACATGAATCTACTTCTAATCTAATGAAGCGTGAACCATGGTTTTGGTTCCCTAATCCTGCTGCAAGCTGGGATGGGCTCGACTTTCTTGGGCATGTAGGGGGTCTAAAAGATGAAGTTCCATGGAAGATCAGAGCATCTGTTCTATCTTCTGTCTGTGCACATCAAGGAGCATTAACGTCTTTAGCAGTTTGCCAAGATGAGTGCACAGTTTTCACTGCAGGCATAGTTCCAGCATTCAAAGGAATGGTTCAGAAGTGGGAACTGACAAGAATTAATTGCGTATCTGGTTATTATGGTCATGAGGAGGTAGGTTTTTCCTATCGTTATGTTGTGCAAAATTTTAGCCCTTTTATACTTGTTTAATGGAACACAGGTGTCCACACACATAAAAGATGAAATGATTATTTTATCTATTACTTTATCAAAATAGTAATCCCTTTTTTTTTATTTTTTATTTTATAGTAAACGAAACTTTATTGAAAAGAAGGAAGAAGATACAAAAGAAATAAAAGTGAACCAGAAGTCCACCAATACACAAAAGAACCTAAAAAACAAAAAAACTAGATTGGAGAGAACAAACCACAAACAATCAACAACTAACAGTCTTCCAATCTAACATAATGAAAAATAACGAAATGTCTTTAAAATCTACACAAGAAGATGCCTAAAAGGAAGCTAAATAATACGCTTTATCTCATAAAAGATTCTTCTCGTCTTCAACATCATTAAAGATTCTTCTGTTTTCTTTCTTCCCAAATAACTCATATAATGGCGAGAAGTCCACACTGCCAAAGAATATTAGCCTTCTTTCCCCCTCCAAGAGCTCGAAATTCTTCCATAAAGAAAGACCCTAAAAACTTAGGAGTAGCCCATCTCAAACCCCCCAAAGAGAATAACTTACTCCATAATTTACCCACCACCGAACAATGAAGAAAAAGATGATCCAAGTTTTCCCCACTACTCTTGCACATAACACACCAATATGGAGAGATACAAGAGCTAGGATATCTTTTTTGGAGAACCTCACAAGTACTTAATTTTCGATGAGCAATAAGCCAAGCTAAAAACTTAACTTTGTTTGGCACCTTTGACTTCCAAATAAGATTATCAAAGACAAACCTTGGATGAGAGTCATTAAGAATCAACTTATCAAAGAAAGATTTGCAAGAAAAAGTGCCATTGGAGCTTAGCTTCCAAACTCTTTGGTCTTCCTTTCCTGAGTTAAGGGAAACACCTTCAAGTAAAGAGATAAGAGAAGAGAATTCTTCAATCTCCCTATCAATCAAGTTCCTCCTAAAATAAAAAAACCATCCTTTATGAAGAGAAGAACCATCTAATCTATTTAAAACTAAAGCACTTTGAGAAGATGCAAGCTTGTATAATATTGGAAATTTTGAACAAAGAGGCAAAACATCCAACCAACAATCCTTCCAAAAACGAATTCAAGCACCGTTTCCAATCACTAACCTTATGTTATCTGAGAAAGCTTGGAAACCTTGCATAATGACTTTCCAAGGACAAAGACTAAAGCCTTTAATAACCACATTAGAATCCCATTCGTTTCTATGCAAACCATCCTTACTTCTAATCACTTTATGCCACATGGAGTTAGGTTCCAAGGGAAACCTCCAAATCCATTTTTCAAGCAAATCCAAATTTTTCAAGACCACGTTCCGAATCCCTAAGCCTCCTTTGTTGCGAGGACGGGAAACAATATCCCAACTGATTAGATGAGCCTTCTTTCTATCTCCAAATCCTTCCCACAAAAAATTTCTCATAATCTTCTCAATTCTCTTAGCCACCCCAATAGGAATTTTAAACAAGGAAAGAAAATAAGTGGGAATGTTATGCAACACCGCTTGAATCAAAACCAATCTTGCTCCCCTGGATAAAAAGACATTTTTCCATCCCTCTAATCTCCTTTCTACTTTCTGTACAATCGACGCCCAAAACTCTAAAGATCTAGGATTACCTCCCAAAGGTAAATCTAAATATTTCAATGGCCAACAACCTACCTCACATCCAACAGATTTAGCCAAATCAACAATCTTCCTTTCATCACAGTTTATACCAACTAAAACACTCTTGGCCAAGTTTACTTTAAGCCCAGAAATCCTACAAAATAAATGAATCAACTCAACCAAAGAGCCAAACTTCTCTTCATTATCTGAAGAAAAGAAGACAGTATCATCAGCAAATTGTAGATGAGAAACTATCACACTCTCCTTTCCCACACAAAAGCCTTCTACCAAGTGACACTCCTTAGCTCTATCAATTAATCTTCCCAGACAATTTGCTACAAGGATAAACAAAAAAGGGGAGAGAGGATCTCCTTGCCTAAGTTCTCTAGAAGCAGATAAGTTTCCTTTAGGTTTCCCATTTATCATAATCGAGAAATTTGTAGACTTCAAACATCCCCTAATCCAACTTCTCCATTTTGATCCAAAACCTTTTGCTTCTAAGACAAAGTCTAAGAAATCTCAATTAACATGATCATAAGCTTTTTCAAAATCTATTTTGAAAACAACTCCTCTTTTCTTCATTCTATAATCCTCCACCACCTCATTAGCCACCAGGACTGCGTCAAGAATTTGTCTGTCTTCTACAAAAGCAGACTGGCAACTAGTGATAGTGAAGTCCAACACCTCTTTCAATCTCAGAGATAAGACTTTAGCAATGATTTTGTATAGGCTGGAGACCAAACTGATTGGTCTGAAATCACCAATCTTTAAGGAGTTGAATTTTTTTGGAATGAAACAAATATAAGTTCCATTGGTGATTCTATTGACAATCCCATTCCCAAAGAATTCCGAGAGCACTTCCATCAAATCTTCCTTAATAATCTCCCAACATTTATGAAAGAAGTCAAAATTAAAACCATCCAGACCAGGAGCTTTATCTTTGCTACAATCTGTAACTGCCTTCTTAATTTCCTCTTCTTCGAAAGGTCTTTCCAACCAAGCGGCTCTTTCTGTACCAATGCAATCCTAATTAAGACCTTGAATTGAAGGTCTTTCCACCTTTTCCTTAGAATATAAATTCTGGAAGAACCGAATAATTTCTTGTTCAATGACCCCCTCCTCTTCTATTATAGAACCATCGCTTAATTCCAGCTTGTTAATACAATTCCTAGACATTCTACCATTAACAACTTTATGGAAGAATTTAGAATTGCAATTTCCTTCTTTAACCCATCTAACTTTAGCCTTTTGCCTCCATAAAATTTCTTCCTTAAAGATCAACTTCTCAAGCTCCATCTTCAGTTGGGATCTTTCTAACCTCATCGATTCACAAAGCTCCCCGTTTGCCTCGATTCTATCTAGATCAAAGATTCTAGACTCAATCTCTTTCTTTTTCTTGAAGATGTCTCCAAATACATCCCTATTCCAAATTTTTAGCTTCCTTTTAACCCAATCAAGTTTCTTCATAAACTTGTAACCCTTCCAACCTTGTGCATCAGTTTCGTTCCACCATTCCTCCATGTTTTCCATAAAAGAATGATGTTCCAACCACACATTCTCAAACTTGAAGGGAATAGGACCCCAGGTCCTATGAGAAGAATCCAACAATATTGGACAATGATCAGAAACCGATCTCACCAAGGCATCTTGTCTAACCTTCCCTCCAACATACTCTTCCTAGTCACTTGAAAAGAGAAATCTATCAAGTCTACAACAAACCACCCTTTGTCTAAAGTTAGATCAAGTAAAATTCGCGTAATTCAAAACTGGGTCGATCAAATTAGTTTTGCGAATGAGACAGTTAAAGTCCTTCATGCTTCTAGTTTCCCTTCCCTTTGTGGACTTTTCAAAAGGAAATCTAACAACATTAAAATCCCCACTTATACACCACCTCGGAGAACAAAGCCTGAATAATCCAACTAACTCC
The DNA here is from genome assembly GCA_019925255.1 of Litchi chinensis. Taxonomy (NCBI): domain Eukaryota; kingdom Viridiplantae; phylum Streptophyta; class Magnoliopsida; order Sapindales; family Sapindaceae; genus Litchi; species Litchi chinensis. Next base: position 8,357 of record CM034461.1, read on the forward strand.
TCCCAAAAGCCCCCCTCTCTTTCTTCGTGTTACGGCCATATACCCCTAAAAGCCACCAATCTCTATTATCAGCACCAAGGATGTTTATAAAAACAGAAAACTCACCAATGATGGAGCCCAAAACCTTAACCACCTTAGAATTCCATATCACTATGATTCCACCAGAATTACCCTCTGAAGCTTAAAAAACCCATTGCTTGAATCTTGCTCCCCAAATGCTTGTAACGATGCTATGATCTATAATTTGTTTCTTAGACTCAATTAGGATGACTATATCCGGATTAGCCTTTCTTATTGCTTCCTTAATCATTCTCCTCTTCTTCCAACACCCCAAACCTCGCACATTCCAACTCAGAATCTTCATGATAAAGCAATAGGTCCCTTACCAACACTGTCGATACTCTTCTTGGAATTCAAATCCCACTGAGGATTCTTCAGCTCCCTGCTACTTTTCTTTTTTCTACTCAAAACCGACTCGGGCACATCCTGAACTGTTCTAACAGGATGAGAAAGGGGCAGACTCATCTTCTTTAACAAAAACTTGTATCTCTCACCATCTTCTAAATCAGAGAGTCCTATAACTTCTTTAGAAGATATTGATAATGGTTTCAAAGACTTCCTCTTTCTGTGATATTGGATAAAAAATCCATTTCTCTCCCTTTTGTCACTTACTTTCGGCTTACCTACATCTCCTTCATCCACTCTCATCTCATGAAATAGAAGGGACAGGTTCAAGTCAGCTTCCTCAACTGTCTCTTCCTTAGAAAGCTTAACCTCTTCTGCATGGCTTACATCAGAGGCACTGTCGGAGATCACTTCCTTGGCAAAGATCTGATCGTTCCAGTCAGCCGCTACACCTGAAATATCAGCCATCTCAAGAGGGTTTTCTAACCCCTTCCCCTGGTCGGAACTTTCATCTTCTGCCCTGAATCTTAAACAGTTCTGCCTGCAACAACTTTCGACGGGAGAAGTTTGAGCCTTCTTCTCACTTTCGTCCACATCATCATCGTCGGAGCTATCGCTGTCTTCTGATCTTTCCTCATTGTCGTCTACGACGTTCAGCTTTAAAACTGAGGTGCCACCAGAGTTGATCTTCTTCGTTTGATCGATGTAGCAACCTGAGAAGGAAGAGTTGAAAATGAACCGGTTTGCAGATTTCGGGTTAAAAGGCCTGATTTTGCTCTTATTCCCTCCATCTGAAATTGATGGGCCCGGTTTTGAAAAGATACCCTTCCTGAATCCAAAGTCATTAGACAACTTTGAAATCCCATCATGGGCCTTAAGCACACCAACACTATCTAATGGCCCATACAACCTTTTAGGCCCAGGGTCACTTAAATATCCTCTCCCCACATCCTTCAATTGGGCCCAATCATTCTTAAAACTAAAACATATCAACCTGTCCTTACCAACTCTGCTATTCTTCTTTAAATAGGACCCTTTGATACCCCCTTCCTCCTCTCTATCAGACCCATTTTCGTTAAAAATTCTGAACTCTTCCCCGGCAACTCTTATCTTCTTGACAGAGTTCTGGACAGAGCTTAAGTCCAAGTCAACGCCCTTCTTCTGCCTCAATCCTCTCAGAAAAACACCCTTTTCTTGGCAAAAGTCAGCCTCATCTGCCTTCACGCCTGAACCTTCTTTGAATCTGTTGTCTCTTTTTACCCTCCACATCGCTTTTGCTTGTTTACTGAACATAGTCTTGATTTGAATTTTTGAATCATCCATCCCCAATCTGCTACCACGTGCACCTTTACCCCTTGCGAACTCATCTTCACCCTTACATCTGCGATAATGGATGAAGCTGTGGCTAGAAGAAGGGACATATTTTGACAAAGGTCTAATTCTAATGTCTAGAAAACTATCTCCATCCTTAATTCAGGAATAAAGGAATTTTTCATCTTACCCACTTTAATTCTTGCCTCCCGTAAAGAATGAAGAAGCTCTGTTCGTTTATCAACTTGAATGAGTCCCCCATAGAAGTCAACAATTTTGCAGAAGGAATTCCTGTTCCATAAATGAAAGAGAAGCCCTTCAATGGCTATCCACCCTCCACCGAAAGCCAGTCTTTCCTTGACACAATTAATTTCAGGCTTCCATTGCTGTAAAGACACAGAAGCATCTCCTTCTAACTGACAAATTCCAATTTTCCCCACTCTGGCAGCCTCCTTCTCATCCTGACAGAAGAAAATGGCTTTGTCATCATGGAAGGGTTTCAACTTAATCATGAATCCTAAGAAACTTGACAAAGCCTGCTGAATAAAACTCCATTTGGCATACCCTTCCAACTTAGAACAGACCACTGCTCTAATCCATTCACCATACACAAGACATTCTGCATAGCTTACCCCCCTCTTAACTCTTACAGATTTCCTCATTCCACTGTCAACTTCATTACCCTTTCTAACAGAAGCAGCACTCTTCATTTTACTGACCTTAATAGATTTCTCCTTCACCACAGAACCTACCTTACCATCTGAAGGGAAAATGCTTAATATCAGCCTTGCACAATCAAACCACCCAACAGCATTGATTCCCATTGGAATAACGATGCACTTCAAGCCTGACTTGCCAACAACTAGGGAGACTCTTAAGAAAGCTCCTTTGTTGTTTTCAGATCTATTAATCCAAAGCTGAAGCATATTGAATCTGCGAATGCGGAAGAAATTCCTATCATCTCTATTTCGAACTGCTTCTAACAGACAATTCCCCAGCCAATGAGCACAATCCAACCCCACCTTCAGCTCAAAAAAACCCTGACTAGACCTCTCCAGAAGCTTGATTACACTACCAGCAGAATGCTCATCAAACTCTAGGGAAAAAACCTTGCTCTCAATCCTAATTTGCCTAGCTAAATGAGAGAAACGACCCGAACCACTCTTCATTTTCACTTACACCCAAAATAGTAATCCCTTTTAACAATCTATTGCTGCCTACAAAACCAATTTACTATGGTTCTTTACTATTCAGATAAGGGCCTTAAGGCTGTGTAAATATTTTAAAACAGTGTTTAGTTCTCATAAAATATCCTTGCGTTCCTTTTGGGGATGTCCATTAGCTGTAGTTACAATATTTTTGTGAACAAATCTTCCATATTTTTACAAATTTATTGTAATGCTTGTTTAACTTTCAGGTTGTCAATGACATTTGTGTCTTATCGTCCAGTGGAAGGATAGCATCTTGTGATGGAACTGCACTTGTTTGAAATAGTCAAACAGGGACACTTTTATTATTAATTGCTGAAGCATCCATTGATTCTATGAACCTTGCGAGTCCTTTATCTCTTGGTTGAAAGCTTAATGCTGATCAGGCCAGCTTGCTGAATTCTAATACTCTCTCAAGTGAAATATTGACTTGTGCATTTGATGGGAGCTTGTACACTTGTCTGCATCATTTAGAATGTCTTGAATTGCTTGAAGTTGGCACTGTAAATGGTTCTCTGAGGGAGTGATTACTGTTAGATTGAGATGTCATCCCAAACTGATGTAGATAAGGAATCCTTTATTCTTATCCAATTCCATTTCCTTTTGTCATAAAAATTAGATTTGTTAATATCACCCGAGGTCGAAAGCTTCATTTGTGGAGGGGTGAATCTACTGAATCTGGTTTTGCTTCGCTTGTGTCTGCCATATGCTCATGTGGGTCAGACAATATGCAAGCAAGTGGAGCTTCTGCTTCACCGTCATGGATAGCATCTGGATTGAGTTGGGGTCAGGTCAGGCTATTTGATGTGAGGAGTGAAAATGCTATTGCCTCCTGGAAGGCTCATGATGGATATGTGACAAAAGTATGCAAAATTGTAGAAAGTTACAGCTTAAGCGTGAATTAGAGTTTAATTAACCTTTCATATGTACAGTTGGCAGCACTGGAGGGCATTGCTTCTTTCCAGCTCTCTTGACAGGACTTTGAGAATTTGGGACGTGAGAAGGTAATTCAAATTATTTTATTGCAGATCAAAACTGTTGCAAATTTTTGAAATTTCTAATAAGGTATCGGGTATTTGAAACATTCTAGCTGCTTTGCCAGTTGATTGTTTTGAAATTCCTAAGAATCCTTTCAATGGAACACATTCTTAATGATACATCTTGGGTTTTGATATATGAGTACTTCCCCACAAGTTTGGTCTGGACTTTATGCATTGTGGCCATAAAATATAGTTCTGACCTTGGACAAATATTTACAAATATGGGGATAAATGGAGGCAACAGAATGAATGGTAATATAACTGTCATGAATGTTGGCATCTTGAGTGATTTTCCTATATGTTACGGAAATCCCTCTTTTAAGTCATGCGGTAGCATGGTATATCAATAGCATAATGAATCTTCTAGAAATTGCATGAGCTATATTTGTCATGTTTACATGGCATATTTGGTTTAGACACTTCCAATTTAAAAATATAATATTGCCATCATGCTTGTTTTAACCTGCCCTAATTTGCATGCTGAATTTATAGTAGGCCTCCTCATCTATATAATTATATTAGGTTTGACAAATCTCAATGATACCTTTTAGCATGAAGTATATGCAATGCACACACTGTCAACAATTATACAGAGATTTAACATGGGTTGGATTTAAGCTTAATTTTCACTAGTGAGTAGCATGAAGATATTCACCATAAATAGACGATTAGATAAATTTCTCTTTCACTTTTTCCTAATCCCCTAACCTGAAACTCACAGTCTCTATCACTCTTGACTTTACATTCTTTGTGGCTGTGGAAATCCATAGAGATGGCATTAAATTCCTGTACACAAATCCAAGTCCTATGGCTTATGAGATTCAAGACTTGGTATTTGAATCAATTTGAGCTGTTCATTTTGCTTTGTTATCTTTCCATGTTTTCATTTTGCTCCTCCAGTAATGGTGTATATGCTATGTGTGGCAGGATGGTCAGCATCGTCTTATACCTCAAAATCTCTATATGGCAGATCCTGGAACGAGAAACTTGTTAGGATTTTCAAGTATAAGTATTCTACCATTTTCGCAATTGTTTCTGCTTAGCACAGATGATTATCTTAGATTCTGCTGTTAGAAATGCTTTGATGTTAATATCCTTAAAAAAAACAAGATAAGAAGTACAATTGATATTATTTCTATAATTATAGAAAAAACAAGATAGTTTCATGTATATGTCATTAATTTTATTCTTTTTTGGGCTTCAAAGTGTGTAAATTTCAGCTGATACAAAATCTTGTATACAATACAGTCAAATTTCCCTGTATTTTCATGGAGCATGTATTCTTGCCATGTCATTACATTCATTTAAGTATGATATGATGTACCATCCAATGTAATTTGATAATAAGCATTCATTTAATCTTATGGTATTTCATATTCAAAATATTGTCATTGATTCAGTAAATGTATTTTTTTTTTCTTTAAAAGTAAACTGGGTTTTGTATAAATAATTTTCTTTATCAAGTTCTCATAAACTATATTTTTTTTCAACAATGGAATAAAGCTCTTTGTGGTATGGTTGAGACACACCATAACCTATGACTTGTGTTTGGATTTACTAGTTAGCTTACTATTTTAGGTTGTTACAATACTGATTTTATTTATGAGAGATAATGCTCTTTTTAGTATTTAAAAATTCTAAAAAATTTAATTTTTATAAAATTTTGAATTAAATTTTAATGGTTATTAATCAACTTAGTGATTATATACAAACTGGATAGTAATAAGACATTCAATATAAATTAAAGAGGAATTTTACAAAATTGGTCCCAAATAAGATGTGATTAAGCCCAGCAGAGAGAGAGGAGCGGCTTCTTAAGAGAGGAATGAGAGAGGAAACCAGATTGGTTCCTCTTGCAACGGCTATAATATTCAATCTTTCTTGCTTGATTTCCTGCAATGGATACATTATGTGGATTAAATAGGTCTCGACCCGCTCGTACGATGGCACTTTCCCCCTCTTTCGATTTTCAATCCCTCTCTTTCTCTGTAATTTGTGTTTGCTTTTTTAGGGTTTTAAAAGTCGTCTAGTTGATTTCTTCTTCTTGCCTCTAATAAGCTTCTATTTTTCTTCTTTCACTTCCCTGGCTTCTCTTTGAAGTTTGCTGATTCGGAGGATCCGAATGCGGTGTTGCGGTTGAGAGAGAAGTTCAAGCGGAGTCATTGTTTCACATTCTGGTAATGTGTGTTGATTTATTCGAATTTTAATTATACAATTCCGGATACGATTTTAGTTGTTGTTCTTATATTAGAAATCTGTGATTTTGATGGGTGTGCATGTGATTCTTCTTGTTGTTGAATTGACTGTCTTTTAGGCATTAGGTACCGTTGTTTTTGTTTGGATTATAGCAGAATTGAACCCATTAAAAGCGTTCCCAAATAAACTATAACCTATTCATCTTTGTCATTCTTTTAAATGGCAGCAAAGGAACTTGACAACAAAAGAGGTAGTGAAATGGGGTAGCCCATGATTTGGCTTGGTATTCTATTTAAGATATATGGAGTTAAGTATCACCAAACAAAAGGGCCCATTGATTTTCCAACTTTTAACTGTCTTTAGGTAACATGCTAACATGGTTTATTCATTAGCCTTTCCTTTTAGTTACTTTATTTATTTGTATTTTTTTTAGGGTATGAAATTATTTATTTATTATTTTTTGGTTTGGTTGTTGAATATGATAATTATTTTTAGTGAAATTTGATTGTTTGTTGGATTGTGTAGTTCATGGTATTGAATTATTGAAGATGGTTATTTACTTTAGTTTGGGTTTGGTTGTTAAATTTAATGACTATTTTTTGGTGGAATTTAATTAGTGATGTTTTACGGTGTGGTTTGGTTTGGTTTGTTGGATTGTGTTAGTTCATGGTATTGAGTATGGTTTTGGAGCTCATGACCATTCTACTACGGGGATTTTTGAGGTGGAATTTAATTGAGTGATGTTTTATGGTGTGGTTTGGTTTGGTTTATTGGATTGTGTTAGTTCATGGTATTGAATATGGTTTTGGAGCTCATGACTATTACATTACAGGGATTTTTGAGGTTGAATTTAATTGAGTGATGTTTTATGGTGTGGTTTGGTTTGGTTTGTTGGATTGTGTTAGTTCATGGTATTGAATATGGTTTTGGAGCTCATGACCATTTCATTACGGGGATTTTAGAGGTGGAACCGAAGTAGTGTCCTGTTTTCACTTTTCGAAAGTCCATTTTGATTGGGAGGACGGATCTTGGCCCTAGAGAGGTTCGGGCATTTATGGAGAAACTCGCAGAGGAGTACTTTGGCAACACCTTCCATCATATCACCAAGAACTGCAATCACTTCTGCAATTATGTGTCTCAAGCTGATGAAGAAAGCGATCCCTTGTTGGGTCAATTGTCTTGCTCAATTGGGTAAGGAATTTGTATGTTAATGTTTTAATTGAATTTGTTTGCTCGTTGTGTGAATTGCCATTAAAAATGTGTTATAAAATCAATTTGTGCATTGTTAGGAATCATTTCGAAACCATAAAAGTGGTTTTAAAGTGTTGTGTGCAAATGAGGGATGTTGTTTTAAAGTCATGAATTTGTTTACATCATAGGCATGCCAATTGCAAAAGCATTCAATCAACTACCACCAAATGGCTGACCAGCATATATATCATATACTATTGCTTGCTGCCTCCTCCACTCACCACTTGTAAATTGACAACACCAGAAGCATTCACCTTTACTTGCAACTATATGCTACCTTTCCTGATAGTGGAAGGCAGCCAGTGGTAACACCACAAGCTTCATTTGTTTAATCTTGGATACACTATTTGTCTAGCAATATGATGCATATTTTCGTTGTCTTATGTTAATTGCATGTTTTTTTCTCTCATTGTTTGGAATTTAAATGATTCAGGGAATAAACCATATAATATTTTATTTCTTACCAATGGCCTTAACACAAACAATGTCAAATGTTTGAAGTTAAGGCACTATTAAGTAATAGTGACGGTTTAATCTTAGTAACTGTTTCGAAGCCTAGTTTATTTCAGTACAGAAAAATAATTGGATAGAGATCGATTTAAGTTGTTAAGTAACACTGCATATTATTGTGATTGTTCATATCAGCTTTATTCTCTCTGTGTAATTTGTGTTTGCTTTTTTAAGGATTTAAAAGACATCTAATAGATTTTTTCTTCTTTATTGCTAGTGCAGTTGAGGAACCAGAAGCCTCTAAGCTGATCTTCTATTTTTCTTGTTTCAGTTCTAGCTTCTCTTTGAAAGTTGCCGGTGTTGAGAGAGAAGTTCAGGTGGAGTTGTTGTTTCACATTCAGGTACTGTATGTTGTTTTACTTGAATTTTAATTATACGATTCCTGATATGATTTTAGTTGTAGTGAAATTGACTGCTTTTGTTGTTGTATTAGAAATCTGCGAGCTTGATGGGTGTACATGTGATTCTAGTTGTTGGATTGACCGTCTTTTAGGTATTTTGGTATTGTATTAGGTACTGTTTGTTTTTGTTTGGACAGAACTGAACCTGAGATGAAGCTGGAACATAACTGGGTCTTTTTGCAGGTTAGTGTATGACTACCATACAGGGTTTTTCTTCTTGTATGTTTCCCTTTAGTAGTTATAGTTTGATTCGTTGATGAATTGTCAAGGTAAGAAAAGTTGCAAAAGATTTTTCTATTTTTTATTTTCACCTTTGTTCAATTGCTTTCTGTCTTTTCTATTTTAACCATTGTTTTACTAAATTTCAGAAATACTAGAATCTTATTAATTCAAATTTTTGCTACTTAGCTTTTTGAGTGGCCGTTTATATCCAAATACTTGAAAGTCATTAATTTTACGTAAAAATGAATATTGTACTCTTCTAACCTTTGTTAATTTTTTTTGTTGGCCCCATTAGGTTTTTTACTGATAAAAAATTTAGTTTACTATGTTGATCCAAACGTCTTTCTATGTATAAAACAAAGCTTTAAGTGACTCTAAAAGTTCATTACATAATTTAGCTAATGCTATGTGTGGTTAATTTTAGGTTATATCCCAAATACATGAAAATTATTAATTTTACATACAAATGAATGTTGTACACTTCTAACTTCCGTTAGATTTGTTTAGCTCCATTGAGTTTTTTACTACTAAAGGTTTTTAGAGGAATATTCTTTGTATGATTTTACATGGATATCCACAATAAAAAAAATTTAGTTTACAATGTTGGTTCAAATCTCTTTCTAGGTATAAAACAAAGCTTTAAGTAATTTTAAGTAACCATATAACTTCATTAGATAATTTAGCTAATGCTATGTGTGGTTAATTTGAGTTTGTATCCCAACTACTTGAAAATTGTTAATTTTACATGCAAATGAATATTGTACTCTTCTAACCTTAGCTTTTTTTTTTTGTCCCATTTGGTTTTTTACTAGTAATGGTTTTTAGAGGAATATTTTTTGTATGATTTTACATGGATGTCCGCAATAAAAAATTTAGTTTACTATATTGATCCAAACGTCCTTCTAGATATAAAACAAAGCTTTTAAGTAATTTTAAATAACAATATAAGTTCATTACATAATTTAGCCAATGCTATGTGTGGTTACTCATTCACATGCAAATAAATAATATAATGTTTTTTCCTTGTTCTCCCCATTAGGATTTTCACTAGCAAAGGTTTTTATAGGCATATTCTTTGTATGATGTAAATAGATGCCCACAATAAAAATTTGAGTTTACTATGTAGGTCTAAACTTCAAGTAACTTATGTAACCATATTATTTTACATTCAAATGAACACTCTTCTCTTACATTTGTAGAGGAATATTGTTAGTATGATTTTAAATGGATGTCCATAACAAAAAAATTAGTTTCCTATGTTGGTCTAAACGTCTTTCTGGGTATAAAACAAAGCTTCAAGTAATTTTAAATAACCATATAAGTTCATTACATAATTTAGTTAATGCTATGTGTGGTTATTCATTCACATACAAACGAATAATATACTCATTTTTCCTTTATGTTGGAAACAGTGGTTGACAAAATCTCTTGATTACAGGGAGGAGAGATTTTAGGAGTTAATTTCCTAATTAGTCTTTCCATACATAGAAGATTGTAATTAGCCTAATTTTATGTAATTAGCCTAAGATAGTCCTACAAGTTAGCTAGTTGATTTCTATTTAAACTAGAGTGTAAACATCAAAATTACATACAAGAAATACAATTCTTAGTTTTCAAAATCTTTATGGTATCAGAGCCAGGTTACAACTCTGAAACCTAGGCGTGTTTTTCTTCTTGCTCCAACTATGGCTAGCAATGAAAATTCTTCTAACTGTCAGACAATCACACTGTTCGAATCTCTACAATAAAATTTAATGGAGAAAATTTTAATCGTTGGTCTCTATCTGTGCGTATGTATATACGTGGGTGTGGGAAGATCGGAGACTTGACTGGAACAAAGAAAGAACCAGATGCAAAAGACGCTCAACATGCGATCTGGGAAGTTGAAAATTCAATGGTGATGGCGTGGCTTACTAACTCAATGGAAGAAGACATAAGCCTTAACTATTTGGGGTATTCAACAGTCAAGGATATGTGGGACAATCATATTGAGATGTATTTTGATCTGGGCAATCAATCCCATATTTATGAGTTACAACTGAAGATTGGAGAGCTAAAACAGGGGACAGAGACAGTTACAAAATACTTTTCTGCCCTGAAAAGGTTGTGGCAAGAACTAGACTTGTACTGTGACTATACATGGAAAGATGGAGCACATTATCTAAAGAGGTCGAGAATACAAAGGTGTTTCACTTCTTAGCAGGTTTGAATGTGGAATTTGATGATGTAAGAGGTCAGATCATAGGACGACAGCCTCTTCCACCTCTTAACGAAGTCTTTGCAAGTGAGGAGGGAGGAAAGTCAAAGGACAATCATGCTATGGAAAAAAGAAACACCGTGGAGAATTCAACATTAATCTCTTAAGAGAATGTTGTGTATAAGGTTGTTACTCGTAAGCCTAAAGAAAAGAAAAAAGTCTAGTGCGACCACTGTCATCGCCCTCGTCACATCAAAGAAACGTGTTGGAAATTACATGGAAAGCCTGGTAACTGGAAGCCAAAAGACCAGAAGCCTCCCTCAAGTGCAAATTCTGCCGAATAGGTCTCCCTCACCAAGGAACAAATTGATCAGCTGTTGAAATTGGTTAACTCTTCATCTATATTCAGTTGTTCTCTTGCTCACACAGGTAATCTTTCCACTAGTTTCTTGAGTAAAAAAAATAATACACCCTAGGTCATTGATTCGGGTGCCTCTAACCATATGACAAGTATAGCATCTATGTTTCAAAATTACAATCCTTGCCCAGGTAACCAGAAAATACGAATAGCAGATAGGAGTTTGTCTCCCATTGTTGGCAAAGGGTCTGTAAAATTATTAGACAATATAACTTTAAAGTCTATCTTACATGTTCCCCATCTATCCTGTAATCTGCTATCTGTGGGTAAGTTATCTAAGGATTCTAATTGTTCTGTTCTCTTCACTTCAAACAATTGTGTTTTTCAGGACAAGAGCTTGGGGAAGGTGATTGACAGTGCTAGAGAAGACAATGGCCTCTATTATTTTGAAGATAGTTTGAATAAGTCAGCTCTAGGTTTGTCATGTGATGTAAGTTCTCTTCCTGTTAGAGAACAAATAATGACTTGACACTATAGGTTAGGAAATCCTCGTTTTCCTTATTTAAAACATCTATTTCCTGGTTTGTTTAAAAAGGTGTCAAATAATCAATTTCAATGTGATATTTGTTCTTTTTCTAAGAGTACTTGACAATAATACACCTTTAAACCCTATAGGGCTTCAAAACCCTTCTATTTAATTCATAGCGATGTATAGGGGACTTGTAAAACTCTAACCTTATCTTGAAAAAACCGATTTGTAACCTTCATTGATGACCATACACGGCTATGTTGGGTGTACTTGATGAATAAAAAATCTGAAGTTCAAAACTTGTTTAAATTATCCTATAATTTAGTTGAAACACAATTTCAAACAAAAATCAGTATATTATGTACTAACAATGGAAAAGAATATTTTAACCAACTTTTAGGCCCATTTTTAAATGAGAAAGGCATCCAACATCAATCTACTTGTCGCTATACGCCCCAACAAAATGGGGTTGCAGAAAGAAAAAACAAACATCTCTTTGAGATTAGTAGGGCTCTTATGCTATTTATGAATGTACCCTTACATTTATGGGGGGATGCAGTATTGATTGCTGCATATTTGATTAATAGGATTCCATTGAGAGTTTTGCACCATAAAACTCCACTACACTGCTTAAGAGTGTTATTTTCAGAAAATAGACTAACATCTGACCTACCCCTTAAAGTATTTGGGTGTACTGATTTTTTACATGTTCCTGATATGTTTAGATCAAAACTTGCACCTAAAGTTGAAAAAGGTGTTTTTATCGGTTATGCTAGTAACCAAAAAGGGTACAAGATTTTTAGTCCTACAACAAAGAAAGTTCAAGTTAGTATGGATGTCATATTTCATGAACAAGAACCTTTTTTGGTTAAATCTCATCTTTAGGGGGAGACAAAATATGAAGATGAGGTCACTGTTTTTAAAGAAAAACCTGTTTTGAAAGAAAAATTTGAGATTACTGGTGTTTTCCCAGAATTGTTCTCTTCAAATAGCCTTAGAGAGTCAGCTCCCACTGAAAAGGAAACTGAATTGGACTCAACACTTACTGAACCAGACCAGAATGTAATCATTTCAGGGGGAGAATAATCATCACAGGATCGGCATTTAGTTGCAGAAAATCAACCTACGACAGAGCTACAAGTTTTTACAAGAAAAAAAATTTCAAAATCAATCCACTCAAGGCCAATCATCTGACTCAATTGTTGGTGTTCCAGATCAGCCCCTTTCAGGTAACACTTCGATGAACCAAGTTCCTATTTTGTCAATTTCTAATCTATCCAGCTTTAAACCAACACCTATAGAGTTAAATTCCTTTCATGACTTAGAACCCAACACCAGATTAAATGATTCAGACCTTGATATTCCAATTGCACTTAGGAAAGGTACCCGGTCTTGTACCAATCACCCTATAGCCAGATATCTATCCTATCATAGATTGTCCAGTGACCACAAAGCTTTCATCTCAAAAATCTCCCATCTTCAAATCCCTCGAAACATACAAGAAGCTTTGAACTGTCCTAACTAGAGAACAACTGTTATGGATGAAATGGGTGCACTAATTAAAAACAGGACTTTGGAAGGTATTGAGTTACCTAGACGAAAAAAAACAGTGGGATGTAAGTGGGTGTTTACAATCAAATGTAAGGCTGATGGGTCTATAGAAAGGTATAATGCTCGTCTAGTAGCTAAGGGGTTTACACAAACTCATGGTCTTGATTACTAAGAAACCTTTGCACTAGTGGCCAAAGTTAATTCCATTCGTATTCTACTCTCATTGGCTGCAAACCTTGGATGGCCTTTACATCAATAGAAAAATGCGTTTTTGAATGGATATCTTGATGAAGAGATGTTTATGGAACCACCTCCTGGTTTTGAGCAGCTAGCGGGTAAAGGGAAAGTTTGCAAGTTGATTAAATCTATATATGGGCTCAAACAATCACCTAGGGTTTGGTTTGAGAGATTTGGGGAGGTCTTAAAGAAGTTGCGTTTTAGCCAAAGTCAAGGGGATCACACATTGTTTAGTAAGCACTCTAAGGAAGGAAGAAGAGCAGTGCTAATTGTTTATGTGGATGATATCATCCTAATAGGGGATGACTGTCATGAAATTGATAGATTGAAAAAACTATTAGCTATTGAATTTGAAGTTAAAGACCTAGGAGAAGCTAAATATTTCCTAGAAATGGAGCTAGCAAGATCTAAACAAGGGATTTTTGTGTGTCAAAGAAAATATGTTTTAGATCTTTTGGGGGAAACAGATATGCTTGGGTGTAGGACTGTTGGACACCTATGGAACAAAACCTGAAACTTGAGGCAGCTAATCCTGAAAAACAGGTGGACAAGGAGACGTATCAGAAGTTAGTGGGAAAACTCATCTACCTAGCTCACACCCGACCATATATCACTTTTGCTGTTGGTGTAGTAAGTCAATTCATGCATGCACCAGGTCAAGAACACTATGAAGCAGTATTGAGGATTCTCAGGTATCTAAAGGGGACTTCAAGGAAAGGTTTACTCTTTGCTAATAGTGGACATTTTCAAGTTGAAATTTACACAGATGCAGACTCGGTAGGAAGCATCACAAATCAGAGATCAACATCTGGATATTGCTCCTTTGTGGGTGGAAATCTAGTGACATGGCGTAGCAAAAAACAAAGTATGGTGGCTAGAAGTAGTGTTGAGGCAAAATACAAAACAACAGTCTTAAAGATCAGTGAAGGCCTATGGATGAAGAGGATACTTGAAGATTTAAAGATTCAAACCTCTTCTCCAATAAAACTATACAGTGACAACAAATCTACCATAGTCATAGCTCACAATCCGGTTGTACATGATAGAACTAAATATGTGGAGATTAACTAACACTTTATTAAAAACAAAATAGACAATGGACAAATCTGTATGCCTTACCTACCTACCTCAGAGCAGTTGGTAGACATTCTCACAAAAAGTCTCCCTAGAAGACATTTTGATGACTTGGTGTCCAAGCTGGCCATGAAGGATATCTTTGAGCTAGCTTGAGGGGGAGTATTGGAAACAGTGGTTGACAAAATCTCTTGATTACAGGGAGGAGAGATTTTAGGAGTTAATTTCCTAATTAGTCTTTCCATACATAGAAGATTGTAATTAGCCTAATTTTATGTAATTAGCCTAAGATAGTCCTACAAGTTAGCTAGTTGATTTCTATTTAAACTAGAGTGTAAACATCATAAATATATACAAGAAATACAATTCTTAGTTTTCAAAATCGTCACTTTCCTAGGGTTTTTTTTTTTTTTTTTTTTCCTTTTTTTCCAATGACATTTTTACTAGCAAAGGTTTTTAGAAACATATACATTGTATGATGTAAATGGATGCCCACAATAAAAAATTGAGTTTACTATGTAGGTTCAAACATCCTTGTAGATATAAAACAAAACTTCAAGTAACTTTATGTGACATTTGTCAGTTTTTTTTGCCCCATTAAGTTTTTTAGTAAAGGTTTTTAGAGGAATATCCTTTGTATGATTTTAAATGGATATTCATAATAAAAAATTTAGTTTATTATGTTGGTCCAACGTTTTTCTAGGTATAATTGAAAGCTTTAATTAATTTTAAGTAACCCATAGTTTTAAAAGGTGCAAGGCGCATCAAGGTGTAAAGGGGCTGTGGAGCTCGAGGCACAAGGCGCAAGACGTGCCTTTTGAAGGCGAGGCGCACTTAAAAAAAAAAAAAACCTCAAAATATTATAAATTTATAAACAACCAACAATAATAAGATAAAATTCAACAAAATAAATATCTAATCATTAATTATAACCAAAAGTATCATCATCATAGTTCAACAACTAAGTATCATAGGCAAACAACAAAAGTCATTTGGAGTTGAACTGTTGAAGAAACTGAAACTGATGAAAGGAGAAGAGAGGACAGTCACTGGCAGCAAGATGAGGCTGATCAGTGGTCGGACGACATCAGGAAGGCGGTTGGAAAACAGAATCGGCAGCTTGGCAAGTCGGGTAGAAAGAGAGAGTGGTTGGGTAGAGAGAGTGTGTTGAATAAGCTGAAAGCTGATAAGAGGAGAAGAAAAGACAGTTACTGGCGGAGGGAAGAGAGAGATCGGCAACTGGATAGCGGCGGGAAGGCGGCTAGAAGACAAAATCGGCCGCTTGATTGGTCGAGTAGAGAAAGAGTGTGTTGAAGAGGCTGAAACTGATGAGAGGAGAAGAGAGGACAGTCATCGGCGGCAGGATGAGGCAGATCGACGACTGGAAGGCAGTTGGATGACAGAGTCGACAGCTTGGGAGTCAAGGTAGAGAGGGAGAGGTTGTCTGTCGGGTAGGGCAAAAAATGAGTGAAAAAGAAGAAATGAACCTGATATGAGTATCAGGGGGGTTTATTGCCCAGACGCTCCTAGGCACGCCAGGCGCGCGCCTATTTTAGGTCACCGCGCCTGTCTGCGTCTGGGCGCCGGAACAACGTGCCAACCTGCCAGGCGCCTAGGCGCGCCTATTAATACTATGAAGTAACCATATAACTTCATTACATAATTTAACTAATGCTATGTGTGGTTACTCATTCACATACAAGTAAATAATATACTTTTTTCCCTTAGTTTTTTTCCCCATCGGGATTTTCACTAGCAAAGGTTTTTATAGGCATATTCTTTGTATGATGTAAATGGATGCTCATAATAAAAAAATGAGTTTACTATATAGGTCCCAACATCTCTCTAGATATAAAACAAAACTTCAATTAACTTTATGTAACATTCAAATGAATATTGTACTCTTCAAACATTTGTTGGTGTTTTTTGCCCCATTGAAATAAAGGTTTTCATAGAAATATTTTTCATATGATTTTAAATGGATGTTCACAATACAAAATTTAGTTTACTATGTAGGTCCAAACATCTCTTTAGATATAAAACAAAACTTGAATTAACTTTATGTAATCATATGATTTTACATTCAAATGATTATTGTACTCTTCAAACATTTTTTAAATTTTTTGGCCCCATTGGAATAAAGGTTTTTAGTGGAATATTCTTCATATGATTTTAAATGGATGTTCATAATAAAAAATTTAGTTTACTAAATTGGTCCAAATGTCTTTCTAGGTATAAAACAAAGCTTAATGTAATTTTAAGTAACCATATAAGTTGATTGTGTAATTAAGCTAATGCTATGTGTGGTTAAATTTAGTTTATATCCCAAAAGCCTGGAAATTGTTAATTTTGCATATAAATGAATATTGTCCTCGAAACCTTTGTTAGTTTTTTTTTTTTTTTTTTGCTCCATTGGGTTTTTTACTAGTAAAGATTTTTACGGGAATATTCTTTGTATGATTTTAAATGTATGTTCACAATAAAAAATTTAGTTTGCTATGTTAGTCCAAATATCTTTCTAGGTATAAAACAAAGTCTTAAGTTACTTTAAGTAACATTATAAGTTCTCATAATTTACCTAATGCTATATGTGGTTACTCATTCACATACAAATGAATAATATACCTTTTTTCCTTTTCTAGCATTTTTCCTCCATCGGGATTTTCACTAGCAAAGGTTTTTTAGGCATATTCTTTGTATGATATAAATGGGTGCCCACAATGAAAAATTGAGTTTACTACGTAGGTCCAAATGTCTCTCTAGATATAAAACGAAACTTCAAGTAACTTTAAGTAACCATAAGATTTTACATATAAATGAATATTGTACTCTTTTAACCTTTTTCAATTTTTTTTTTTATTTTTTATTTTTTTGCCCAATTGGGTTTTAGACTAGTGAAGGATTTTAGAGTAATATTCTTTGTTTGGTCCAAAACGTCTTTCTAGGTATAAAACAAAGTTTTAAGTAATTTTAAGTAACCATGCAAGTTCATTACAATATTTTGCTAATGCTATGTATGGTTAATTTTAGTTTATATCCCAAATACTCGAAAATTATTAATTTTACATACAAATGAATATTGTACTCTTCTAACCTTTGTTAGTTTTTATGGACCCATTAGACTATAAAAGATTTTTAGAGAAATATTCTTTGTATGATTTTAAATGGATGTCCACAATAAAAAATTTAGTTTACTATGTTGGACCAAACGTCTTTCCAGGTATAAAACAAAGCTGTAAGTAATTTTAAATAACAATATAAGTTCATTACATAATTTAGCTAATGCTATGTGTGGTTACTCGTTCACATACAAATACATAATATAGTCTTTTTTCCTTTCCTAGGTTTTTTTTTTTTTTTCCCCTATTAGGATTTTTACTGGCAAAGGTTTTTTGAGACATATTCTTTGTATGATGTAAATGAATGCCCACAATAAAAAAAATAATAATAATAATTGAGTTTACTATGTAGGTCCAAACATCTCTTTAGATATAAAACAAAACTTCAAGTAACTCTAAGTAACCATATGATTTTACATACAAATGGATATTCTTACTTTTGTTAGTTTTTTTTTATCCCATTAGATTTTTTACTAATAAAGGTTTTTAGAGGAATTTTCTTTATATGATTTTAAATGGATGTCCATAATAAAATATTTAGTTTACTATGTTGGTCCAAACGTATTTCTAGGCATATAACAAAATTTTAAGTAATTTTAAATAACTATATAAGTTTATTATATAATTTAGCTAATGTTATGTGTGGTTACTCATTCACATACAAATGAATAATATATTCTTTTTTCCTTTCCTAGTTTTTTATTAAAGGTTTTTACAGACATATTCTTTGTTTGATGTAAATGGATGCCCACAATAAAAAAATGAGTTTACTATGTGAGTCCAAACATCTTTGTAGACATAAAATAAAACTTTAAGTAATCATATGGTTTTATTACATAAATTACTTGAACATATGTGTGAGACTGCTCATATACATACAAACGAATAATGCATTTTCTTTTTTCCTTTGCTAGCTTTTTTAATCCCATTAGGTTTTTACTAGCAAAGGTTTAGATAAGTCATATGGTTTGTATGTGCAAGTGGATGTCCATTTAGGTTAATATGTTAGTTCAAAGTTTTTTCTAGGTATAAAACAAAAGTACAAGTAATCTTAAGTAAACATATAATTTCATTCATGGTATGTGTGATTACTCGTTTACATACAAATGAATAATGCATTTTTTTTCCCTTTTGCTTATTATTATTACTTTTTTTGTCTCATTGTGTTTTTTAGTAGCAACGTTTTTAAAGGCATGCCCTTTGTAAATGGATGTCCAGAAAAAATTTGAGTTTACTATATAGATCCAAACTAGGCATAAAACAAAGCTTTGTGTAGCTTTAAATAACCATATGATGTCATTGCATAAATTAATTGATGGTATTTGTGACTACTCATATACATACAAATGAATATAGTGTTTTTTCTTTTTTGTTTTTCCCTTTGCTAGGTATTTTTATCCCATTGGGTTTATGGGGCATATTTTTTGTATGATCAATGTTTTAAAAGATGAAAAGTGAGGCAGTGAAGCTTTGGCGAGGTGAGGCGCTCGAGGCGTTCGCCTCAATTGCAAATGAAAAATATAAAAAAAAAAAAATAAAGTAAAAGAAAATTTGAAAAAAAACCTTAACTTGAACTGTTTTTGAATGGAGAACATATGTTGAGACTTTTGAGTGATGGAGAAGATTTTATTTTTCATCACTCTATGCATAAACTATAAAACCCCACTTCACTAACTTATTTTTTTATCATTATATATTTATATGCA
Source organism: Litchi chinensis (assembly GCA_019925255.1). Classification (NCBI taxonomy): domain Eukaryota; kingdom Viridiplantae; phylum Streptophyta; class Magnoliopsida; order Sapindales; family Sapindaceae; genus Litchi; species Litchi chinensis. Next base: position 27,672 of record CM034461.1, read on the forward strand.
CACTATAATATATCCCACCCCACTAACTTATTTTTTATATTTTATTATTATATAACCAGCTCACGTTTACTCATCCCACCAACTCACCTGTCGCTCACTCCACCTAGCCCACTAATTTTTTTAAAAAATTTTTTTGTCATTTTTTATATATAAACTAGCTCACATCAATTGACCTCACATTTATTCATCTCACCTCTTAATCTGTCACCCATCTCTTACCCTCTTACCTACCCCTCACTCTAACTCACCATCGACTGTGACTTCCATGTCCTATAGCAACACCCATTCTAGTTCCCTCACATTCACTTTCCACCATGACATTATCGATCTTATTCAACATCACAGTTGTTGCTTTACTTCTCTCTGCTCTCTCTCTTTAAAAGCGGCTACTTGACTGCTATAGATTTAGGATTTTTTACAAATTGGCATTTTTTTCCATTCGATTTGGTGGATCGCCTCTGGGCGCCTCACCTCGAGGAGGTCTTCAAGCAACCGCCTCACTCTCGAGAGGCGTGATTTTTTATCCTTACCACCTTAAATGGTCCCCTTGCGGCCATTGTACGAAAATACGATACGGTATGGGTGTATATACACTCGTACGGCTATATCACACCTAAAACGCCTAGGTACGCCCATTTTGAGAACAGAAAATGACAAAGTTTGTCTCTAACGTACGAGGTGGCAGTATACGAGCCGTCTTAACTCGATATGGTTGTATATGGGCTTATACGATTGGGTCGGGTCACTTAAAAAAAAAAAAGAAAGAAAAAAAATCAGGTGTGTAAAGGATAAAAAGCCCTAAAATCATTCTAACCTAATCGACCAACTCTCCTCTCTCACGAATCGGCTCTCTTTTCTTCTCATTGGCGAGCTTCTCCTTATTTTCGACCATTTCTCTCACTACGGAAGGTTTCCGACGCCCGTAACTCAAAATCTGGCGTCTATAACTCAAACGATAACAGCTTCCTCTCTCTATAACGGTGCCTTCTCTCTTCATCTATTTCTTTTATGTTTTTGTTTCTATTTCAGCCATTCTGTTTCTATTTTTGTAAAATGGCAGTAATGTTTCTATTTCTGTTTTTTACGACCATTTTTCTTCATTTGTTTTTGTTTCAACTAGCAGTAACTATGTTTTTATGTTTAATTATTTTTATATAGACGGGCAATAGCTTTCATTGTTGTGATTCAGTGATTGTGATGGCTAATAAAAAAGATCCGACGTGGAAGTATGAGGTTAAGATGGAAGCCGATGGGAAAAAATTTATTCGGTGTATTTTTTGTCAGAAATTAATTGGGGAGGGGGATGATGAAGAGTGTTTAGGATGAAAGAACACCTTACGGGTATCTAAGGGAATGTTTTCGTGTGTCCAAGTGCTCTACCGGAAGTTAAGGAGGACATCAAAAAATATATGGAGAATTTGGAGAAGGCAAAAACAATTAATCAATTAGTTAGGGAGGAAAGAATCGATAAATGTACGACATTGAATAATCGATCCAAGGAAGGGTCGGATAGTGGTAGTGTGACTCAGACTCAGAGGGGGATTAAGAGACCTATGAATAGGTTTCTCAGGGGTGTGGAAGATGATGTTTTACAAACAGAGGAATTAAGAGGAGTGTTTAGGATGAAAGAACACCTTACGGGTATCCAAGGTAATGTTTCTGCATGTCCAACTACTCTACTGGAAATTAAGGAGGACATCAAAAAATAGATGGAGAATTTGGGGAAGGTAAAAAAAAAATTAATCAATTAGTTAGGGAGCAAAGAATCGATAAATGTACGACATTGAATAGTCGATCTAAGGAAGGGTCGGATAGTGGTAGTGTGACTCAGACTCAGACTCAGAGGGGGATTAGGAGACCTATGGATAGGTTTCTTAGGGGTGTGGAAGATGATGTTTTACAAACAGAGGAATTAGGGGGAACTAGAACGACAGAATTTGATAAGGCGCAATGTGACCAAACATGTGAGGAGATAGGTCGATTCTTATTTGAAAATGGCCTTGCATTTAATATTGAATAGTCCATCTTTTGTGAATATGATTCGAGCAATTGGGCGGTATAGGGCAGGTTTGAGACCACCAAGTAGCTATGAGTTGAGGACTACTATATTAAAGGGAGGAAGAAAACACCAAAGCTATTGTAGCTAAAGTGATGAAGACGTGGAAGCAAACAGGAGTATTCATATTGTCAGATGAGTGGAAAAATATAAGGGGTAGACAACTGATCAACTTCCTTGTAAACAATCCATATGACACAATTTTTCTTCGTTCGATTGATGCTGGTGATTTTGTGAAAGATGCGATATTGTTGTTCAAGTTGCTTGATGATGTGGTTGAAGAGGTTGGAAAGGATATTGTTGTTCAGGTGGTGACAGATAATGCCTCCAACTATAAAAAAGCTTGGGAAATGTTGATGCAAAAGAGGAAACGGTTGTGGTGGATGCCATGTGCTGCTCATTGCTTAGATTTAATATTTGAGAAACTTGAAGAACTATCCTAACACAAAAATACACTGAGAAAAGTAAAGAAGATACTTTATAGACTTATTGTCATAGTATTTCTTACTATATTCTTTTTTTAACCTTACTTAAGTCATATGTTAATTACAAAATATATGTTCTATAATAAGTGAATAATTTCATTTACAATCACGGATGGGTGTTGGCATTGTTAAGAAAGTTTACAAATAAAGAATTGCTCTGACCCGCTCTTATAAGATTTGCTACTGCATACTTGACATTGCAACGTATGTTTGAACTGAAGCGACCTTTGGAGCAGATGTTTATTTCATTGGAGTGGGATAGATGTACATATGCAAAGAAGCTAGAGGAGAGAGAAGTCAAGAAAATTATATTGAGGGATCCGAGTTTCTAGCCTAGTATGTCTTATGCATTGAAGACAACTACACCCTTTGTTCGTGTGTTAAGGTTGGCGGATTCAGAAAAGGTGCTTGGAATAGGATTTATTTATGAAGCAATGGATTTGGCTAAAGAAGAGATAGCCAAAAACTTAAGGGATGAAGTTGGAGCTTACCATGAGATCTGGAAGATAATTGATGAGAAATGGGATGCATCATGATTTGTATGTAGCTACTTATTTTTCGAATCCTTAATTCCAATATTTAGAAAATAAGTCTACTCATCCAAAGATTAAATTTGGGTTGATAATGTGCAGGGAGAAGCTTATTCCAGATTATAAAGAGTGAGAGAAGGTAGATTTACAACTTGATGAGTTTAGGAAAAGGGAAGGAATGTTTGCCTTTGAGTTGGCAAGAACATCTGCCACCAAACGTAGTCCTGGTATATGAAGTTTTCTTTTAGGTGTTCTTCAATTGTTTATGTTTTCTTACTAAAGGGATTATTATTGGCATTGTGGTTGATTGGTGGCTTCAATGGGGAGATCAAACTCCAGAGCTAACGTCTTTTGCAGTGAAGATTTTAAGCCTTACTTGCTCATCCTCCTCTTGTGAGTGGAATTTTAGTTCATTTAATATGGTATGAGTTTACATTGAAACTTATAATATATCAATACTTATTATAAAATTATTTATTTGTTGATACTAATTTTTTTCATTATTAATAATTGTAGATTCATACTAAGAAAAGAAATCGGTTGGCTATGAAGAAGTTGAACTCATTAGTGTGCATAATGTACGATAGAAAATTGCATTAGAAATTCCTTAGGCACCAAAGTTCAACTAATGATGATGAACTATATGTTTTTACTGACCTACCTTCCGATGATGAATGGGTGATGGGAGAAGATGATGTTGGGCAAATGTCCACACATTATGCACTAAGCGTGGACATGAATGAATCAAGTGGAAGTACACAAGTAACACAATAAAGACAAAAGAGGAGTAGAGATGCATGTAAGTTTATCAATAATTCAATGGAGTAATTTGAATATACGATTAAGTTTTTAATTATATTACTTTAAATTATTTTGGTATAGGGAAAGGAAAGCGTATTTCATCATTAGAAGATGAACCAGAGAGGGGTGACATCTTTGGTCAAGAGGATGATGATGATGATGATGATGATATTGGAGATGACACATTCCATTTCAATCCTAATTTTCGACCATTTGCCATAGGCAACCCTTTTTATGATATTGACTAGATTATCTTTTCTTCTAGTGACTTTTGTATTATTTTTGGTTTGGCAATTTGGTAGTTTGGTTATGTTATTTTTGGACAATTAATTTTAAATATATTGTTGTTCTAGAAATTTATAACATTCTGTATTTTTTGTTTTAACATTTTTTTTCTTTTTTTAAATCATTTTTGGTTGATACGCCCATATTAATTGTACCGAGTGTATCGTATCGTATACTGTACCGTATAACATATTTTCCAACATTGCTTACAGTGCCTTAGGCTCCAAGGTAGTGAGGCGTCGCCTTGCCTAATCTTTTAAAACAATGTGAATGATGTAAAAGGATCTCCACAAAATAGAAAAATGAGTTCAATGTTGGTCTAGACATACTTTTTAGGTACAAAACAAAGTTTAAGTAATTTTAAGTAACCATATAAGTTCATTACGTAATTTAGAAATTTTGGGACGTGTGATTATTTATTTCCGTGCATATGAATAATGTATCCTCTTTTCCTTTATTAGGTTTTTTGGTCCTCTTGGGATTTTTACCAGCAAAGGTTTTAGGAGGCTCATTCTTTTGTATGATGTAAGTGGATATCCACATTCTACAATCAAAAACTAAGTTTACTATGTTGGTCCAAATATGATTCTCCCCTGGTAGGTATAAAACATGCCTCTAAATTTTTAGGATTTTTATTTTCTTTGTTTTTCTGGTAGCTATATGATTATCCGCTGTGTTGCTGTGTTGTATGATTTCATCTCCAAAGGATGGCTTGTTCTCAAGCTAATTGAGTGAAACTATCTTTGTTAGTGTTAACATCCTCCTCATAAGGTAGGGTGTTTGATTCTTGTACACCTGAGCTTCATGACTTCATTAAAATAGTAGTGTTTATATTCATCTTGGTTGGTGTAAAATGTGAGCCATATACGATATTTGTACATTGTTTGTATTTATATTTGAGCTTAAGGTTTATATTTGTATTTGTTGGTTACTCTAGCCTCTTATTTTTCTTTTATATAGAGTCTGTAGACAATTATCTTAAAACATGTCTCTTAATTTTTAGGATCTTTATTTTCTTTAGTTGTCTAGTAGCTATACGATTATTCAAAGGGTGGATTGTTCTCAACCTAGTCGAGTGAAACTATATTTCTTAGTGTCAACATCCTCAATATACACCTGAGCTTGAAGACTTAGTTAAAATATTAGTGTTTATATTCATTGTGGTTGGTGTCAAATATGAACTCTGCACCATATTTGCGCAATATTTGTATTTATATTTGAGCTTTAGGTTTATATTCGTATTTGCTGGCTTCCAACTCTATCATTTCCCTTTTATATATATATATATATAGAGTATGTAGACACTTATCTTAAACATGCACCTAAATTTTTAGGATCTCTATTATTTTTGTTTGTCTGGTAGCTATATGATTATCCTCTGTGTTACTATGTTGTACGATTTCATCGCCAAAGGATGGCTTGTTCTTAAGCTATTTGAGTGCAAGTGTTGTACGATTTCATCTCCGAAGGATGGCTTTTCCTCAAGCTATTTGAGTGAAACTATCTATATTAGTGTCAACATCCTCCTTATAAGGTAGGGTGTTTGATACTGATACACTTGAGCTTCATGACTTTGTTAAAATAGTAGCGTTTATATTCATCTTGGTCGGTGTAAAATGTGAGCTCTGTATCATATTTCTGCAATGTTTGTATTTGTATTTCAGCTTTTCAAGTTTATATTCATATTTATTGGTTACTCTGTTGTAGACCTTTTTCTTTTATGTAGACTCTGTAGACAATTATCTTAAACATGCGTCTCAATTTTTAGGATCCTTATTCTCTTTGTTTGTTTTTTAGCTATACGATTATATTTTATGTTGCTATGTTGTATGATTTCATCTCCAAAAGATGACTTGTTCTCAAGCTAGTTGAGTGAAACTATCTTTGTTAATGTTAACATCCTGCTCATAAGGTAGAATGTTTCATGCTTATACATCTGAGCTCCATGACTTCGTTAAAATAGTAGCGTTTATATTCATCTTGGTTGGTGTATAGTGTGAGCTTTGTACCATATTTGTGCAATGTTCGTATTTACATTTGAGCTTCTGGTTTATATTCATATTTGTTAGTTTCTAGCTCTTATCTTCTCATTTTTATTTTATCAAGAGTCTGTAGACACTTATTAACATGTACCTAAATTTTTAGGATCTTTATTACTTTTGTTTGTCTAGTACCTATATGATTATCCTCTATGTTGTTGTGTTGTACAATTTCATCTCCAAAGGATGACTTGTTCTCAAGCTATTTGATTGAAACTATCTTTATTAGTGTCAACGTCCTCTTTATAAGTTAGGGTGTTTAACACTTATACACCTGAGCTTCATGACTTCGTTAAAATAGTATTGTTTATATTCATCTTGGTTGGTGTAAAATGTGAGCTCTGTACCATATTTATGCAATGTTTGTATTTATATTTGAGCTTAAGGTTTAAATTTGTATTTGTTGGTTTCTAATTCTATCATCTCATTTTTCTTTTATGTAGAGTCTGTAGACAATTATCTTAAACATGCCTCTAAATTTTTAAGTTCTTTATCATCCTTTTTTGTCTGGTAGTTGTATGATTATCCCCTGTGTTGCTGTGTTGTATGATTTCATCTTCAGAGGATGGATTGTTCTTGAGCGAGTTGAGTGAGACTATCTTTCTTAGTGTCAACATTCTCTTCATTATACACTTGAGCTTCATGACTTAATTAAAATACTAGCGTTTATATTCATCTTCGTTGGTGTAAAATGTCAGCTCTGTACCTTATTTGTGCAATGTTTGTATTTATATTTGAGCTTTAGGTATATATTTGTATTCGTTGGCTTCTAACTCTATCATCTCATTTTTCTTTTATGTAGAGTCCGTAGACAACTATTTTAAACATGCCTCTAAATTTTTAGTATCTTAATTTTCGTTGTTTGTCTTGTAGCTATATGATTATCCCCTGTGTTGCTGTGTTGTATGATTTCATCTCCAAAGGATGGCTTGTTCTCAAGCTAGTTGAGTGAAACTATCTTTGTTAGTGTTAACATCCTCCTCATAAGGTGGGGTGTTTGATACTTGTACACCTGAGCTTCATGACTTTGTTAAAATAGTAGTGTTTATATTCATCTTGGTTAGTGTAAAATGTGAGCTTTGTACCATATTTGTACAATGTTTGTATTTATATTTGAGCTGAAGGTTTATAATTCGTATTTGTCAGTTACTCTATTGTCTCATTTTTCTTTTATGTAGAGTTTGTAGACAATTATCATAGACATGTCTCTCAAGTTTTAGGATCTTTGTCCCCTGTGTTGCTATGTCTTATGATTTCAACTCTGAAGGATGGATTGTTCTCAAGCTAGTTGAGTGAAACTATGGTAGGGTGTTTGATACTGATATACTTGAGATTCATGACTTCGTTAAAATAGTAGTATTTATATTTATATTTGCGCTTCAGGTTTATATTCCTAATTGTTGGCTTCTAATTCTATTGTCTTTTTTTTTTTTTTTCTTTTAATATGTAAAGTCTGTAAACAATTATCTTAAACATGTCTCTACATTTTTAGGATCTTTATTCTCTTTGTTTGTCTGGTAGCTATATAATTATCCCCTATGTTGTTGTGTTGTATGATTTCATCCCCAAAGGATGGCTTGTTCTCAAGCTAGTTGAGTGAAACTATCTTTGTAGTGTTAACATCCTCCTCATAAGATAGGGTGTTTGATAATGTCATCCCCAAAGGATGGCTTGTTCTCAAGCTAGTTGAGTGAAACTATCTTTGTTAGTGTTAACATTCTCCTCATAAGATATGGTGTTTGATAATTATACACCTGAGCTTCATGACTTCATTAAAATAGTATTGTTTATATTTATATTTGACCTTCATAGTCATATTCGTACTTGTTGGTTTCTAACTCTATTGTCTCATTTTTCTTTTATGTAGAGTATGTAGACAATTATCTTAAACATGCCCCTAAATTTTTAGGATCTTTATTTTCTTTGTTTGTCTATAGTAAATGTATGATTATCCCATGTATTGTTGTGTTGTATGATTAATTTGAGCTTCAGGTTTATATTCGTCTTTGTTGGTTTCTAACTCTATTGTCTCCTTTTCCTTTTATGTGAAGCATGTAGACAGTTATCTTAGACATGCCTCTAAATTTTTAGGATTTTATTTTCTTTGTTTGTCTGGTAGCTATATGATTATTCCCTATGTTGCTATGTTGTATGATTATATTTGAGCTTTATGTTTATATTCGTCTTTGTTGGTTTCTAACTTTGTCGTCTCATTTTCCTTTTATGTAAAGCATGTAAACAATTATCTTAAACATGCCTCTAAATTTTTAGGATCTTTATTTTCTTTGTTTGTTTGGTAGCGTCTATAGTTTTAGGTCTAATTGAGAAATATGAAAAAGTGATAATTTTCGATGTACCAACCTTTAGGGGAGTCATGAAAGTGAAAACGTCAACAAAAATTATGTTTTAAAGCAAAACCTTAAATCAATTTATGCGCTAATTATCAGAATTTGGATATTTTCATTTACATTTAAAGTTTTAGGCCTAATTGAGAAATGTGAAAAAGTGGCCTCTAGGGAGCTATGAAGGCGAAAACGTCTATAAAAGAATGTGTCTTAAAGTGAAATCATAAAATGATTTTCCTACCAATCATCTGAATTTGTATATTTTTATCTACGTTTAAAGGCTAAGACCTAATCAAGAGAAATTTGAAAAAAAATGATTATTTTCGATATACTAACTTTGAGGGAAGTCGTAATGGTGAAAACCATGAATGCGTTTTAAAGCAAAATTTGGAACTGATTTTTGTGTCAATCATCATAATTTTGATGTTTCTATCTACATTTAAAGTTTAGGTCTAATCGAGAAATTTGAAAAAGTGACTATTTTTAAGTGTATTACACTTAGTGGAGTTGTGATCGCAAAAGTGTCAACTGAAAATGTCTTTTAAAATGAAATTGTGAACCAAATTTTGCATCAATCATCATAATTATGTGTTTCTATCTACGTTTAAAATTTTAGGCTTTATTGAGGAATTTGAAAAAATGAACACTTTCGGCGTACATTACCTTTAGGTGAGTTTTTACGTTGAAAGCATTATTTAAAAAATCGTTTTAAAATGATGTCTTGAATCGATTTTTGTGTCAATCTTAATAATTTGGGTGTCTGTAAATACGTTTAAAGTTTTAGGCGTAATGGAGAAATTTAGAAAAATTGTCATTTTCGATTTATAAACCCTTAGGGAAGTCATAAAGGTGAAAACGTAAACTAAAAAAATATGCTTTAAAGTGAAATTTTAAACTGATTTTTAGGTCAATCATCAAAATTTGATGTTTCTATCTACCTTTAAAATTTTAGGCCAAAATGATAATTTTGAAAAAAATGATCATTTTCAGTGTACCGTTGCCTAAGGAAGTTGTGATGGTGAAAACATCGATTGAAAATATGTTTCAGAATGAAATCTTGAAACAATTTTTTGCACCAATTATTATGATTTTAGTGTTTCTATTTACATTTAAAGTTTTAGGTCTAATTGAGAAATTTAAAAAAATGATGATTTTCAGTATACTAACCTTACGAGAGTCATGACAGCTAAGATGTTAGCCACAATTACGTTTTAAAAACAAAGTTTTCTACCAATTTTTGCGTCAATCATCATGATTTGAGTGTTTTTGTCTATATTTAAAGTTTAAGTTATAATTGAGGAATTTGAAAAAATGATGATTTTCGGTATACTAACCTTACGGGAGTCATGACAACTAAGATATCAGCCACAATTACATTTTAAAACAAGGCCTTCTATCGATTTTTGCGTTAATCATCATGATTTGAGTGTTTTTATCTACATTTAAAGCTTAAGTTCTAATTGAAAAATTTGAGAAAGTAATATTTTTCTGTTGTACTAACCTCTAAAGGAATCATGAATGCGAAAATGATAATAGAAAATGTGATTTAAAATGAAATCTTGAATTGATTTTGAAGCTAATCATCATAGTTTATATGTTACTATTTACGTTTAAAATTTCAGATGTAGTTGAGATGTTAAAAAAAATAACCATTTTAGGTGTACTAACACCTAGGGCAGTCATAACTGTGAAAATGTCAACTAAAAATATGTTTCAAAATGAAACCTTAAACCAATTTATGTGTCAATTATCATAATGTGGGTGTTTCTATTTACTTTTAGAACTTTAGGCTTCATTAAGAAATTTGAAAAAAAATTACCATTTTCAGTGTACTATCGCTAGAGGAGTCATCATGAAGAAAACAATACCTAAAGATTTGTTTTAAAACGAAATCTTAAACTAATTTTTATGTCAATTATAATAATTTGAGTGTCTCTAAATATGATTAAAGTTTCAGGCCTAATTGAGGAATTTGAAAAAATAATAATTTTCGATTTACTAACCCGTAGTGGAGTTGAGATGGCAAAAATATCAACTAAAAATACGTTTTATGTTTAAAGTTTAATGTCTAATTGAGAAATTAAAAAAATAATAATAATCATTTTTAGTGTACTAACCTCTAGAGAGTTGTGAAAGCAAAAAAATCAACTAAAAAATGTGTTTGAAAATGAAATCTTGATTCGATTTTTACGGTAATTGTCATAATTTTAGTGTTTTCATCTACTTTTAAAGGTTTAGGCCTAATTGAGAAATGTGAAAAAGTTACCATTTTTGTTGTACTAACTTCTAGGGGAGTCGTGAAGGTGAAAACATCAATAAAAAATCTATTTTAAAGCGAAATCGTGAACCGATTATTTCATCAATCATCTTAATTTAGATGTTTCTATATATATTTAAAGTGTAAGACATAATTGAAAAAATTGAAAAAAATTATCGGTTACAGATAACTCGTATGGGAATCGTGATAACGAAAACATCAATAAAAAATGCATTTTAAAGCGAAATTTTGAATTGAATTTTTCGTTAATCATCATAATTTGGATGTTTTTGTCTATCTTTAAAGTTTTAGGTCTAATTGATAAATTTCAAAAATTTACCATTTTAGGTATATTAGCATCTAAGTGAGTCATGACCATAAAAATGTCAACTGAAAATGTATTTAAAACAAAATTTTGAATCGATTTTCGCATTAATCATCATAATTTAAGTGATTCTATCTATGTTTAAGTTTTTAGGCTTTATTGAGAAATTTTAAAAAATGATCATTGACGGTATACTACCCTCTAACGAGGTCACTACATTGAAAATATTATGTAACACCCCAAATTCGATTTGGTCTAATAGGTTATATATATATGTATATCTCTCTCTCTCTCTCTTTAAATGAGGTTTAGGTAGGATTCAAATAAAAATGATAAGAGGTGCAATTAGAAACTTAAATTAAAGGGTCCAAAGAAAAATTAATTTAAGTAAGTCCAATTAGAATTAGTATGACCCAATTATTTTCTAAACACATTCAATTGGTTTTCTAAATACACCCACCTAAGGACAAACATGTAAAAATGAGGATGTGAGAGGAATAAAATTGTAAAGAGGGAGTATGTAAGAGGGGTAGAATTGTCCACCACAAAAAAGAAGAAATTATCAAACTTTTGAAGGGCAATTCATGGAAAAGAAAGAATTCTCTAAAAATGATAAAAATGGAAATGAAATATTATAAAAAGGGCAAAAATGAAAATGTAAAGGAAAGAAATCTCTAGAAAGGATAAGGATGAAAATAAAATATTATAGAAAAGGCAATATTAGAATTTCAAAAGAACATTTGGTTAGATTTTTATTTAATGACAAAATGAGTGGCGGAAAAGGTAGTTAAGTGGAGGAAGTTTTGGTCGTGCATGAGAATATATAAATATGTGATTTCATGTGAAATTAAAATATCATTCCATCATTTTTCTTTAGCTTGGTCGAACACCCCTCCAAATTTTCCTTAATGGTCAAACACACCCACCCAAAGGAAGAGAGAAAAATCAATGGAAAGGGAGAAGAAAGAAGGAAGGAGAAAAGAGAAGAGGAGAGGAAAATCATGGAAGTTTGGAGATGGATTAATGGTAAGAAACTAGTTCTCATTTAGACTCAATTTTCTTAGATTAGTTCTTATAGATCCTAAGTAAAATTTTGGTGTCACTTTAGATAAAAAAAGGTTCCAAGGAGAAGACAATGCAAGAAGATTTCCATAAGGCTTGAGTGTAACTTAGTGAGTGGATATTTTTCCTTAGCTTGATTTATGAAAGTGTTTTGGTTATGTTTCAATTTTTATTAGTTTTGAGAATTAAATATGTTTTGTGATTTATGAATTTTGATGTATGTTCTAAGGTTTTGAAGCATGTTTTAAGATTTTGAATTATGTTTCATGAATTGAGAAATGTGCATTATGTTTAGTATATATGTATGTTGTATGATGGACGAATTTTAAAATATGTTTTGAAAGTTTTAAAGTATATTTAGAATTTATTAATTTTAGATTATATTTTTTTATAAACTTTAGATTGTGTTTTTGTAAGCTTTAGATTGTGTTTTATAGACTTTAGTTTATGTTTTTATAAACCTTAGATCATGTTTTTATAAACTCTAGAACTATGTTTTTAATAGACTTTAAATTATGTTTTTATAGACTTCATGATAAGATTGTTATTCATAAAGTATGAATTTTGTTTTGAAATCTTAAAATGTACTTTGTAGTTATGAATTTAAGGTTATGTTTTATGACTTTAAAGGATATTTTATAGTTTACAAACTAAAAACTATGCCTTTTGAGGATTCTAAAGTATATTTGGTGATTTGTGAACTTTATATTATGTATTGGAATTTCAAAATATGTTTTACAACTTAGCAAAGTAAACTATGTTATATGATTTACAAAGTATGTTTTACAAATTATACAAAGTTAGTTAGGTTATGTGGTTCTTGATTTAAGATTATATTTTGTGATTTTAAAAGTATACCTTATGATTTGTGAAAATTAAAAGCTATTCCTTTTGGAAAATTGAAAGTATGTTTGATGATTTGTGAGTTTTATAATTTGTATTGAATTTCCAAAGTGTATTTTGCAAACTAAAAAAGTAAATTTTGTTTTATGGTTTATGAATAAATTAAAATATTTATGAAAGTTTATAACATGTTTTATAAGTTACATGAGAAATTATGATTTTTACACATATACATGCATGGAAAAGATTTTTATTGGAAACTAAATTTTTAGTATGGAAGGTTTTACAAAAAGTATTTGGAATTTTACTTGCAAAAATATTTTTAGAAAAGTTTTGAGAAATGAAAGAAAGATAAAAATGTTTTTAGAACATCGAAGTATACCTCCCCTCTAACAGTCATTGGCATCACGTGAGTAAGGTCGAAAAGTCGCCTACCACATGCTAATGTAGAAGTCAGAAAGATGAGTCACTAGGAAATTAAAAAGATGAGTCATTGGGGGGTTTGAAAAGAGTCATTGAGTCACCTAGCATGTGGATGGTAGAAATTATAGTCGCCCTCTTCGTGTGTGTTGAGTATCTCCACCACATATGACAAAATTCTCGGGTACTAATTTGGTATAGATTTTAAATCTAAAATCATATTAAAAGAAAAGTTTACTTATTATGGATCTTTATATATACAAAACGACAAATTTCAAAACACCGAATTTATAGAAAGAGATTTCCAAAAAGGTTTTACAAATGATAGATCTTCATACTTATATTATTACAATTATAAAGATAATTTATATAGAAGTTACAGTTTTACAATGATATGATATTTATTTTCAGTTTTGTTTTCAAATATAATTATTTATGAATCATTGAAATTGTTTTTTTTTATCAATAATAAGTTTTGCGTATTATTTAGAATATTTTAGAAAACTTATATACAAGTTTACAGTTTTATTGCGAGATCTTATTCGAATTCAATTTTATTATTTCAAGATGCAAAATTTTATGATTCACTGAGAAGTAGTTTTTGTTATCAGAAACATGTTATGTTTTATTTAGAAATGTTTTTGAAAAGTTATATCCACTCACTGGACATTAGGCTCACTCTTTTATAAAACCATTTTCCCAAGTATCCGTTATAGGTTCATGCAAATCATTGGATATCAAGAGAAAGGCCACATTATAACAAATAGTTAAATTTGTGTTATTACTCCTTTATTTACCACATTTTTTGTAAGTGTATTTTCAAAATACTTTTACAAATTAATGATCATTTTACAGATAATTGAAAATTATTTTATATGTTTATCATATGGGGTTTTAGCAAGAGAAAATTTGAGATTTTAGTTTTGTTCAACTTGCATTTTGATCAAAGTCATTCTCAGAATTACGATGATTATTTTAAAAGATTTTCATAAATCCAGATTTTAATCTAAAAGACCCTAGTTTTCAAGGGATCCTCTCAGACTTGAGGTAGGAGTCGGGTTGGATGCTGTCATATTAACTCAAAATTCGTTTTAAAACGAAATCTTGAACCAATTTTTTTCTTCAATCATAATAATTTGGTGTTTCTAAAAATCTTTAAAGTTTCAGGCCTAATTAGGAAATTTGTGACGGGCCCCTTTTCCTTATAAGACCTCGGCAGCTCACCTGGCAACCCACAGTGACCTTTCAGTCAAAATCTGCTCTGACTGGAAGATTCCGTGAAGTTAAGTCTTTTACTTTTACTGAATCTTTTTAAAACTCCTTGGAAAATTCTTTTCTAGCGAAAATGGGTGGGAACTTTTTCTTTTTAAAAATGCATTTGCAAAACAGAGTTAATAAAATTTCAACAGCACAACGGTTGTTTTTCTAAAAATTCTACCTTGAAAAACCTGACAGAAAACCTGCACACTTTTAAAACAAACAAAATTCTCAACTTCTAGGTCTCAAACCTTTTTTTTTTCTTTTCACAAACTACCACAGACATGCTTTCAATTGAAAAGACAACTTGAAAATCATTAAACTTACACAAAAACATGATGCACACAAGATTTCAAAACATAATTACAAAAGTATATCAATATATATATCTTCCAAAATAATATATACAAATCGTGCATAAAATCTCAGGTAATTATGCATGCTCATGATATTTCGAGTGGACTAATGTAGTAGCATCGTGTCCTCGCCCACCTACACGTTCGATGGGGTTCCTTCTGATTGATGACTCACATCTGCACCTAGGGAGGATTTTTATAAAAACATAAAAAGAGCAGTGAATATTTAACTCAGTGAATGGGTAAACTTTTAAATTATGATATTTGCTTTCAAAATATATATACCCTCCCAAATTAGTTTGGAAAACTAATAATTTATTACTATTCATTTAAAACTGTAAAACTTGCATAGAGCATATAAATATTACTACATGAAATCTCGTAATAAACTTCATACAATGGAAATTTTCTCGTTTTCTAAACCTCACGTCTAATGACATGTTTTTCTTTCTAAAGCTTGTCTTACAACGTAACCCAAAGAAACTTATCCTTAC
The DNA here is from genome assembly GCA_019925255.1 of Litchi chinensis. Lineage (NCBI taxonomy): Eukaryota > Viridiplantae > Streptophyta > Magnoliopsida > Sapindales > Sapindaceae > Litchi > Litchi chinensis. Next base: position 43,227 of record CM034461.1, read on the forward strand.
GTGATGGTACGTATTTAGTATTAGAGCTTGTACATATCACTAAGATTAGGGAATGCTATCTGTGTAGTCGCAGATGCAGGATCTCTGGGATCGCGATTCCCCCTAATATCAGGTAGATCTACACTATCTCATACGTGCAGAGGGCGACACACTGACTCAAACCCCTCAAGTTAATGACTCCCTCCATCTCTTGCCATACACGCATAAGGTACTTCGATCGGGTGTACTAGGGATTAGAGTAAACCAAAGACATTTAAAATCCTTTCAATATACTTAAAACTTTCTCTTTCACTTGGCTTGAAAACATATTGATTTAGCTCGTAAATATTCTTTTCTCTAATAGATGGTTTATAATCAAAATACTATCTTTTTAAGGTAAAAGTCTAAAACTTTACAAATATCCTTAGCATGTCTCTTTTATGCATGTATTTCACTCAAACTTACTAATTTGCTTTACTTCTAAAATAAATACATTTGTAACATAAATTTAAGAAAACTTACATGTATTACTAAAAAGCGATAACATGCTAAAAGCTTGATCGATATAATATGATAAATCGGATACTAAAATAAATTTTGTAATATCAATAATCAATTTATAAAACGTATAAAGACTTTTGAAAACAACCACGCTCACAATTTGCTACCCAACTAGCAAATCACTCCTTCAAGCTCTTCTTTAACTCTTCACTACACCTACAATTTAATACATTTTATTTTTAGGCAACGACACCATCAAAGTCATTCACACATACACTTCCATCGACATGCATCAACACATACAACCGCCTAATTGCACAAGCATTTCGAAACCCCTTTTCCAAGCCGTATCAACCTCAATTATTCGAATATAATTTCCATTCGAAATTCTCAATATCCAAGCATATAAAACACTACAATTTAAGTCCAAATTTCACATCAATGCATGAAACACATTTTTGGACAATTTTAACTCACCTTGGCCAAATCTTGACCACATTTTACACCATCAATCTCATTCAATTTTTCTTATCATAATCACATGTAAACACATGTATAAGGGTGTAAAATCAAATCAAATCCATAAAACATCACATTTGTGCAAATATACACAATTTGGCCGCAAAGTAGCCATTTGACATCTAATACATTTCCTTCCACTTTCAAGTTAATTCCATTATCAAAATAGCTCATAAAATCATTCAAATCACTCAAAAACAATTGTTCTTCATTTTAAAACACCTATGGCCGGAACAGGACACCTTGTTACACCAAACTTTTGCTTCTCATTTCAACATTAAAACTCAACATTTCAACACATTTACATGTGTGAAAATCACTCAAATAAGTTAAGTTCAACTTGAACCATTTCAAACGCCTCTTGGCTGAATACTACATACAACACCATGCCAACATTTCATCAAGTTTTTCACTTGAATTCATATTAAAATCACATCAACTATTATGGCAAACCAACTAGTGTCCTAAACAACATCAACTCAAACTTAAATCGAAAATTCATTTTCACTAGTATGCTTACCAATTGTCCTTGAACCTCTTGCCTTATTTTCCCACAACTTTTAGGTTTCAAATCTCTAATCTATACATCAAAATCACAAATAATCCATTAAAGACCATTTTTCCAAAGATTTACATAAGAAAAGTCATGGAAACTTGCATCATATCTCTTCAAATTAATATGCAATGAATGAGTTTCACTCTTAGACTTGTATACACCCTTTGCATGGCTTGAAAACACTAAAAAATCACCTCAAAACCACCAAGTGCAGCTGCTGTTTTCAGTTTTTCTTCCTTGGCCGAAAGCATCCCCTTTTACTCGAGAGAGAGCTTTTGTCTCTCTTTTATTTCTTTCATTCAACTTTTACTTTATATAGTCGTTGACTTATTCTTCCACTTGTCATCCTTTTTACTTCAATTGCTAGACAAGTGTCACTTGCATGCTTCCTTTCTCATGCCACTTGTCTCACATGCATTCTCTCATTCCATGCTTTTTACGCCACATGTCCACTTTTATGCATTCTTCCATACTTTCTAATTTTCTAAAATGCCCTCATCCATACATTTTTCCATTTAATCTAATCATGCTCTTTTTGGTAATTCCCTTGGCACTAATTGTATTTTAATCCTTAATAGATCCCCATATCAATTCTCATATTCGAAATTATCACCGGTCCATTTGAAAATTCTACTATAATTTAATTTCACATCCGGGCACTTTAAATTTACTTTATTACTCCATAAATAATCGGAAGGACATTTTTGTCCTATAAACTTTGGATCACTTAAAATCTAATCAAATGGACTCATTCTATTGATTCGTTTCAGTTTCTTTAGTGTCTAATACCTATTCTAGAAATTTACGATTTTCAGGGTCCGTTTCCCAAACGTTACTATTCACTCAAAAATACTATTCACACGAAAATACTATTCATTCAAGATTTTATTTCCCATAAAAAGAAAAAAATTTAGCCTTTGTAGTTGTATAGGAACAACATTGTTTCTAAATAAAAAGTCAATAATCAAGTCAACCTTCTTGTTTGTTTCCTATAGGAGATCGGTTGTTTCATGTACCTTCATTTTTGTGTCTTCTAGGTTCTTGTTTGTATGTTGTAGTAATTTGGTCGTTTCTTGCTTAAACTGCTCCAACTATTTCTGGATGGCTTGTAGTTGATCAATATGAGCATTACTGCTATCCTTGGTAGCCTGCAGACAAATCAGTAGATGTGCAATGACATGGTATACTCCAACTACATGCCAAACAACAAAAATAAAAGTTAATAAAAACTGTACCTGACTATACAACCGTCTTCTAAAAGGCTGTGCCTTCAGAAATGCAGCCCCAGTAGACTTGTCAGTGTTGTCATTCTTACCATTGTGAGCACTAATAGAGGTGACGCTATTAGAAGACACCTGAGTTGTACCCTCCTCTTTTCTCACGAAATATTGGCAATAATCCTCATTTTCCTTTGCAATAGTCGCTCCAACGTAGGGTGCGCTTAAAGCTAGCATGAAATGGAAAAAGAAATGATTGAAAACATAAACAAGAATGTAGGGGGTGTATTCAAATCACTAATATCTTTACATACATTAGAGCGATGCAACAACGAACTATTGCTCTTGATTTTGGGATTACAATGGAACTCCAACTCAGTATTTAGGGCAGCAAATTGTTGGATTTAAGAGCAATTTGTTGCCTAATGGTCGGGATTGCTTCACATGCCCATATCTACAAGTGCACCAAAAAGCATTAAACCTCATTATCAAATAAACCAATGTTTTGAAGCAACATAAACAAAAAAAAAAAAAAAAGACATATACGTGAAATGTATATAGGAAACTAGACAAAGAATAGAATGTACCGTTTGCCTTGTACGTGTGGTCTTTATGTCATTTTCCTATGTCGATAGCCATTTTCTTAAAATCCTTTTTCATGCCACTCAATGTCATGTCGTAACAACAACGACCTCATGGGTATTTGTTGAATGCATTCATATCATCCAACAGTCGAATATGCACCCTCCGAATCTGGTTCTTCGATCTTTCCCAAGTAACACAATCTCTAAGAAATACAACAAGGCAAGTTTGATTATGTTCTCATCATTGTCCTAAGAAGCACCCTTAAAAGTGGCATCTAGACTTTTGTTCGAAACTTTACCGCTACCATTAAACATTCTATGACTAAATGTCTCACCAAATGTACTCTCATGAGCTTACCCATCTTTCGAGTATGGCTTATAATCAAGTCCTATCACAATGCCAAATTCTTGCATAGAAAACTAAATGACACTATCATTCAAAAGTGCAAACCACAACTCATTCGAATCATCACATTCCACTTGTCGGAGAAGCAAGTTATGCACTAAGTGACCGGCAAACTTAAGCTCATTCATGTGAAACAGTTTATTGAAGCAAGACCTACTGAACATCTCTAATTGCACGTCACTTGTCAGCTATAACTTTTATTGCTCCCAACTTAGAGAAGCGTGTAACTTTCGAACTAAGATGCTCGAAGTCTATGATTTTGAACGTAATTACAGAATCCATCTTTATAGTAATTTGCAATTACAAAACAACTTGTTAAAAATTAATTACCACATTTAATGATTCAAGTATAATATAACATATATTATACTGCTACAATTTCAGCAAATACCAAAGAACTAATAAAACTCATGGGGTTCAATGTTAGGACATCAACGATTTCACACCTAAAAACAATACTAAACAAGCCCAAAATTCACCAAATCAATGCATATATAAAGGAATCAATTCTGAAAGTCATATCTATAACTAAAATCGTAACAAAGATAAACACAAAACGAAAAATTCTGATGTCCGAATTCTCAACTGCAAAGTCTGGATTCTCAACATAAAGATTGGGAATCCCAATGAAAACATTGGGAATCTCAACCTCCAGGTTGGGATTCTCAATCAAATTCCAACCTGCATCCCAATCACCTGCAGATTGGGATTCCCAACCCACCCAGCCCTGGAGGTTGGTAATCCCAACCTGTAGGTTGGGAATCTCAAATTACCCAACCTCTAGGATGGAGATCCCAACCTTCAAGTTGGGCATCCCAATTTAGAGGTTAGGATCCCAACTTTTAGGTTGGGAATCCCAACATGCTAGTTGGGATTCCAACTTTCAAGTTTATAATCCCAACTTACAAATCGGGATTACCAAACCTGGAGGTTGGGAATCCCAACCTATAGGTTGGGATTACCAATATGGAAGTTGAAATCCCAACTTGGAGGTTAGGAATCTTATACTTGAGGTTAGAAATCTCAATTTAAAGGTTCAGATCCTAACTTTTGGGGTGGAATCCCACCATGGAGGTTGGGAATCCCAACCTCAATGTTGGGATCCTAATCTAGAAGTTAAGAATCTCAACCTAAAAGTTGAAAAACCCAACCTGGAAGTTTGGTTTCAACTTAACTTCAAAAAACATATGCAACCAAGGTTAGAAATCCCAACCTTGAGGTTAGGAATCTCAATATGAAGGTTGGGACCCCAACCTTCATGTTAGGAATCCCACCCTAGAGGTTAGGAATCCCAATATGGAAGTTGGACCTCTATATTGGGAATCCTACCTTGGAGGTTGGGAATCCCCACCTAGATGTTACAAATTCAAACCTTAAAGTTAGGAATCATAATATCCTGGTTGGGAATCCCATCCTCGATGTTGGAAATCTCACCCAGAAAACCTCAACTCCAATTCGGATTCTCAACCTACATTGCAAATGTTAATCTACAGATTCTGAATCCCAACCTAGAGGTTACAACTATAGCTTAAGCCGACCTGTCATTCTTATACTCAATCATGAATTGGAGTCCCAATGGTAGGATTGTTCACAATTGATTACAAATATCCCAATTTGTGAACCAACACAACCTCAATCAATTATCCAACATAAACCAAACTCATAGTTTGAAATTCAATCCACTATTTACAATACCCATAAATGACATCATAAATGGAATCGTTTACAAAATTCAAAACACAAAGTCAACAATGTTAACAACATCACACTGTTTAAGCTACAAATAACATACAACCACAAAAGCTTCTAGAATAAAAAAACCCTACAAGCAATGTGTTCTTACTGTGGAGTTTTTTTTTTTTTTTTTTGCTGTCGTGGCTCTCACTCAGCTTCAACTTCCTACTTCTTCTTCCTTTACCATTTGCTTCTTCTTCCCTCAACTTCTTCTTCTTCTTCTTCTTCGTCTTCTTTTTCTTCTACTACTTTCTGACAATTTTGATTTCGTAATGGAGAGACATATGGGCTGTGGGTGGGTCGAAGAGAGCTGAAAATCATCAAGAAGAGGAGATCTGATGTTGGGTGGGCCGGCTTTTGTTCCAATTCGGACAGTGGTGGGTGGAGGAGATGTCAGGTCGGTAGGTTAAGGATTTTTAGAGAGAGAATAACATAAAAGGCTTACATAGAGAAAGAATGAACGACGATGGGTAGGTTTGGTTTCCCTAGTTCCATGTTTCCATTCAAACGGTGGTAAGTGAAGGTCGATAATAGGTGAAATACGACGATAAAGAGGTGTGACGGTCAAACAAAAAGGTTAGATGCTGACATAGTTAACGCCAATGGAGGTCCGTCGATGAGGTGCGACGGTCGTGGGTGGAGGTGTGATGATGGTGGGTGGAGATGTGACGGTGACGAGGTGCGACGATCAAAGAAAAATGTTGGATAGTGAGAAAGTAACCGCCGATGGATGCAAATGAGGTGGGACAGTGGTGGGTGGACGTGCAACGGTGAAGGGCGATGTTGAGGAGTTCGGGCGGTGGGTTAAGATTCCTAGAGAGAGAAAGAGAGAAGTTAGGAATAGAGAGAGAGTGACCATGACACATAAAAGGGGTCGGTCATCGGTAATTAGGTCGAGTAATCAAGGGTATTCTTGTCCAAAAATAAGACAATCTTCAAAGATTGACAAAGAAAGGTTTATTCTCCAATGGGTCTTCAAAAAAGGGTTAGTTTTCAATTAAACCCAATTATTAATGACAATTATTGAAACCCTAAATGGCTCATTTTAAGAAAATTATTAATTGTTATTGAAATCCTAAATGGAGTCATTCTCTCAAATTAAAACTATTATTGAGACCCAGAATGTGATCATTTTCTCAAATTAAAATATATTATTGAAACTCTAAATAAGGTTATTCTCTCAAATTAAAATATATTATTTGATTGATTTTATTATACTGAGTGTTTTGTTTGATTAAATTAATGACTATTGTTGAAACCCAAAATGAGCCGTTCTAAAAATTATCAATTATTATTGAATCTCTAAATGAGTTCAATTTCTCAAATTAAAATCTACTATTTACACATTAAACAGGGTCATTTTCTAAAATTAAAATATATTATTTAAATTTTAGTATTTAAATGTGTTGCTTTATTAAGGCTTTGTTTGATATAACTTCCTTAAGTAGATCTTTTAAAAGTATATCTTTTATTAGTAGAGCTTTTAAAATGAAATTGTAACACCCTGAATTCGAACCGGTCTAATAGGTTACATATATGCATATATCTAAATGAAGTTTAGGTGGGGTTCAAATAAAATTACAAGGGGGCAATTAGAAACTTATATGGGAAAACCCAAAGAGAAAATAATTCAAGTGAGCCCAATTAAAATTAGTATGACCCAATTTCTTTTCTAAACACATCCAATTATTTTTCTAAATAAATCCACCTAAGGTCAAACATGGAAAAAGAAGAATGTAAGAGGGGATGAATTGTAAGGCCCCAATCTAACCGGACCCAAGAGATTAATTAAAACCTAATTTATTGTTATTAATTTGGTCTGGTTCCAATTTTAGAAGTACAAAAGTTTGTGAGTAAATAATCTATTAGAAGATATTTTTAAAAGAAATTAAGAAAATTGGATCGAAAGGAAAAAGGCCATAAGGGCAAAATGAAAATTTCTATATGGTCGGTGATATTTAAAAAAATAATAATAAATAGAATAATAATAATAATATATAAATGTGGGCCATGCCCATTTAAAAATATATATATTAGTTAACAGTGGTGGGCTATTGAAATAAAAAAAACTAAAATAATAAGATAAAATAAAATAAAAGAGAGAAGATTGGCATGAGAAAGAAATGATGATGTGGGTGCCGAGTGAGAAACCAAAAAATAATAATAATAAAGTAATGAAATAAAATAAAATAAAAGAGAAATGGTTGTACATGAGGCGGTGGCTTTCTCTCTTGTTTGTGTATATATATTGGTGCAATTAGAAGCAAATAAAGAGGTTAGAAAAAAGCAGTATTGGGCAGCAGTAGGAAGAAAAAAAAAATAGCAAGAAAAAGAGAAGAAGAAAAGAAGAAGAAGAGAAGAAAAAAAATAGTAGAAGTTCATATGGGTGATCTGAAGATTTGGGTGTCCCATTTATCCAAATAAGTAAGATTATTTTAATAGAATTTGGATTCTAAAAAATTAGTTTATTTTTCTATAAGTTTTAAGTTGAGCTTTATGCGATTTTAGGGTGGATCCAGGATGATGAGAAAATAAAAAAGAAACTCATTTTAGATCCAAAAATAAGCAAATGAGTTATGTGAGTAGATATTTTCCCTTAACTTGATTTATAAAAGTGTTTTTGTTATATTTCAACTCTTATTAGTTTTGAGATTTAAATATGTTTTGTGATTTATGAATTTTGATGTATGTTTTAAGTTTTTGAAGCATGTTTTAAGATCTTAAATTATGTTTCATGGTTTGATAAAAGTGGATTGTGTTAGTATGCATGTTTTATGAGATATGAATTTTAGAATATGTTTTGAGATTTTTAAAGTATACTTAGAATCCATAAATTTTAGATTATGTTTTATAAATTTTAGATTATGTTTTTATAAATTTTAAGATAAGAGTTGTGATTTATGAAAGATGAATTTTGTTTTGAAATCTTGGAGTATACTTTGTGTTATGCCCATTTTCTCGACTTGGATAAATGGGCTAATAGAAGCCCAATAAACATGAACAGGAATAAAGGTCCAGCAGGCCCAACTCTCAGATCGCTACAGCGGGCTCATTGAGCTCACAAGCTCGCGTAACGCCAAGACAGTTCGAGCACGCTTCCATGCCAGGTCAGCATCTATTCAGCTCGCGTAGCTCAACTGACCTGGGAGCTCGAACCAAATGATACCTTGTACAACAAGTCACTAGTTCTATCTAATTCCCTGATTTCTCGCCGGTGCCACTTACACACTTACCAAGGAGCATTTAATACGGCGGCTATGCATTTAATGAAGAGAAGACTTCTCCTGGTACATTTAATGCAGCGTGTGCATAAAGAGAATAATCATTATATGTACAATAAATGCAGCATAGTTTGTGTCAGATTAGTTAAAAATAACCATCATTTGTAGCATATATAGCACTCCTTTGTATCTCTCCCCCTCTATAAATAGGAGAGATTTTACTGTACCAAACAAGTTAACAACATTAGCATACCATCACTCTACCGAAATTAATTCAGAGTGACCTATGGACGTAGGCGCAGTCGCCGAACAACGTAAAAATTCTTGTGTTTGCATTCATTCTTCCCCCTCATTTCTTTATTAATTGCTCCATTATTGTTATTCATCCACCATAACCAACATTCCTCTACCTTATTACAATATACCAACCATAAACCTCATTTACTACATATTTATTACTGTTTTTATCATCTTGTTACCACGTTCGTAGTCTGACCCTTAGAATCTCTGAGTCGACCGTTTCCTGACGTCAACACTTTGTAATTTATAAATTCAAGATTTTGTCTTGTGATTTTAAGAATATTTTATGGTTACAAAATTAGAAATTATGGCTTTTAGTGATTCTAAATTATGTTTGCTAATTTGTGAATCTTATATTTTGTATTGAGTTTCCAAAGTTATTTTATGATTTAACAAAGTAAATATGTTTTATGGTTTATGAATTAAATTATTTGATTTTTAAAATCTTAAATTATATTTTATAATTTATGGATTTAAGATTATGTTTTGTGATCTTAAAAGTATACTTTATGGTTTGTGAAATTAGAAACTATGTCTTTTGGTGATTTTAAAGTATGTTTGATGATTTGTGAACTTTATAAGTTGTATTGAGTTTTCAAATGGTGTTTTACGAACTAATAAAGTAAATTATATTTTATGGTCCATGAATAAATCAATTAATTTATGAAAGTTTGTAGCATAATTTATAAATTACATGAAAAACTATGATTTTAATATATATATGCATGGATGAGATCTTGTTGGAAACCAAATGCTTGATATGGAAAGTTTTACAAAATATATTTGGAAATATATTTGGAATTTTACTTGCAAAAATGTTTTTAGAAATGTTTCGAGAAAGGAAAGAGAAATAAAAGTGTTTTTAAAACACCAAAGTGTACCCTCTCTTCTAACGGTTAGAGCGGACATTATGTGAGTAAGACCCAGAGAAATCACCTAACACATACTAATGCAAAGATCAGAGAGATAAGTCTTTGGGACTTGAGAGAGGGTCATTGAGTCACCAAACATGTGGATGGTAAAGGTTATCCCCCGCCCTCTGCGTGTGTGTAGAGTACAAATCTCCACCACGTATGACAAAGTTCCCCGGATACTAATTTGGTGTACAGTACAAATCTAAAATCATTTTAAAAGAAAAGTTTTATATATTAAGGATTTTCATATTTTACATATAAAAAACGAAAATTTACAGAGTATTAGAATTTCGGAAAGAGATTTCTAGGAAGGTTTCACAAATTCAAATTTGCTTATTTGATATTATTAAAGTTATAAATGCAATTTATATAGAAGTTTACCGTTTTACTTTGATATAAGAATTATTTTCAGTTTTATTTCCAAATAAGATTGTTTGTGAATCATTGAAATTGTTTTTTTTTTTAATTCAACAAAAATTTTTACATGTTATTTAGAAATATTAAGAAAATTTATATAAGAGCTTACAGTCTTACTACGATATCATATTTGAATTTAGTTTTATTATTTCATATACGAATTTATATGATTCATAGAAAAGTAGTTTTTGTTACCCAAAACGCATTATGTTATGTTTATTTAGAAATGTTTTTAAAAAATTATATCCACTCACTGGGTGTTAATGCTCAATCTTTAGAAATCCACTTTTTTAGGTATCCGTCGCAAGTTCATGCAGATTATTGCATGTTATGAGAAATGTCACATGATGATTAAGTGTAAAATTTGAGTATATAATTTCCTTAATTGCCAAATCTCGTAAGTGTCTTTTCAAAATAGTCTTACAGACTAATAATTATTTTACAGAGATTTGAAAAATTGTTTTACATGTTTAGTTTATGGGTTTCAGCATGAGAAATATAAGGATTTTAGTTTTATTCAATTTGCATTTTGATCAAAGTCATTCCCAAAATTACAATAATTATTTTAAAGAATTTTAAGTAAATCCAAATTTTTATCCAGAAGACCCTAGTTTTCACGGGATCCTCCTAGACTCGAGATAGGAGTTGAGCCAGATCCTGTAAAAAAATTTTGGTTATTTGGTTGTCAATTAAAAAAAATCTTTTAAATTATAAATTTTCCAAAAAAGATTAAATGGTTTTAAAGATATAATGATATTAATAAGGTTATATTAGACATGTCAATTTTTTTTTTTTAAGTTCAAAAAGATTTATTTGAAAAAACTCAAAATTTAAGCTTTTTCAAATAGACATTTTTCAACTTTTTTAATTGTCTAAAAGTTCTACTAGGATGACAATTAAATGACGTAAAAAAAAAAAAAATCAAGTAGAGCTTTGAACATTAAAAAAGTACTTTTAGTCAATAGATAAATTGTACCAAATGTATATATGACTCAATTAAAAAAAATCTTTTAAATTATAAATTTTCCAAAAAAGATTAAATGGTTTTAAAGATATAATGATATTAATAAGGTTATATTATTCAGTTAATCATCATAGTTTTAGCACTTTTATCTACGGTTAAAATTTTATGCTTAACCAAGAAATTTGAAAAAATGACAATTTTCAATGTACTTTACTCTAGAGGATTCATGACATTGAGAATGTCAACATAAAAATACGTTTTAGAGTGATATCTTAAACCGATTTTACACCAATCATCATAATTTAGACATTTCTATCTACGTTTAAAGTTTTGAGCCTAACTAAGGAAATCGAAATAATGACCATTTTCTCTGTACCAACCCTAAGGGAATTGTTACAGCGAGATGATTGACATGAAATATCGAACCGATTTTCGGGTCAATCATCATAATCTAGGTATTTCTATCTACCTAAAAGCTTTAGGCCTTATTGAAAAAAAAAAAAAAAAAAAAAAAAAAAAAAAAAAAGACTATTTTTGGTGTGCTAACCTTTAAAGGATTCGTGACTATAAGAATGTCCATAAAAATTATGTTTTAAAGCTAAATCTTGAATTGAATATTACGCCAATCATCATAATTTGAGGATTTCTATCTACGTTCAAAATTTCAGGCCTAACTCAGGAACTTTAAAAAATGACCATTTTCGATGTACCACTCTTAATGGATTCGTGTCATCAAGAACCTTTGTTAAAAAAAATAAAATAAAATAAAAAATACGTTTTTAAACCGATTTTTATGTCAATCAACATAATTTAGCATTGCTATCTACCTTTAAAGTTTTAGGCTACCTAAACAATTTGAAAAAAATTCCATTTTTGATAAACTAACCTTTAAAGGATTCATGATAGCCAGAATGTCAACAAAAAATGTGTTTTAAAATGAAATCTTAAATTGATTTTTGCGTCAATGATCATAATTTAGGAATTTTTATCTATGTTTAAAGCTTTAGCACTAATTGAAGAATTTGAAAAATCGACCAATTTCGATGTACTTAACCCTATAGGATTCATAACAGTGAGAATGTTCACAAAAAATTCGCTTTAAAGCAAAATCTTGAATTTATTTTTGTGTCACTCATAATTTGAACATTTCTATCTATATTTAAAGTGTTTTGTTTAATTGAGAAATTTTAAAAAATAACCCTTCTTAGTGTACTAAAACTCCTAAGTGATTCGTGATGGCGAAAACATTAACAAAAAAGACGTTTTAAAATGAAATCTTAAACCGACTTTTACTTCAACAACTATTCAACATCCAATTACTTCATTTCAATTTAAAGATTTCCAAATTCGAAAGGTAAATATTTAAATTGAAACGAAAATATCCAAACTCAAGAGGTAAATATTTCAATTTAAATATCTACCTTATGAGTTTGGATATTCTTCCTATAACTATTCGAACATCCGATGTTACCAAAAAAAAAAATATTTCCTACAAATTGCTTTTAATTTTCTCCTGTGTCTTCTTGTGGACTTTTCTTTTCACATCCAACATATTCGAATGAAATGATATCAGATTTCAAACTAAAATCAGTCACACACTACTATAAATAGATGCAATCTGGAAGAATCAATTAGGCAATAAGGCACACAACAATGTCCTCCATTTCACGTTGTGTCCACACATTTTGTGCTACAATCACATGTTTTGTGTCAATCTTCTATTTGTGTCAATCTTCTTGCATTTTTTTTTCTCCTATTTGAATTGCATCGCTAATCTTCCACTATGCACTTATAGCTTTGCATATGCCTATGTTCCTCAATTACGTACTTATGGCTTTGCATATGCCTATGTTCCTACCTTCGTTTTTTGTTTTACTAACTATTTTGGCTTTGCATATGCCTATGTTCCTGCCTTTGTTTTTTGTGTCACAGATAGATACCAACGCTATTGGCAGATAAACTAAAAATCTACTACATCCTAATTCTAGATATATTTCTACCTTAGCTACAAAGGTTGATAAATTTGGTAGAGCATTGAAAAGAAGCTATACAAGACACACTACTGGATATGGGTATGGATAAGCAAGACATTAAAAATTAAGTTCCACAACCTTAATTTATATTGCCTACAGTATTTCTTATAATTACTGTAATAGGCACTTAATATGTTACAGTATGTACTACTTTTACATAAAAGTACATCTTAGGTATCTATCACGTTTCTTCTTACTTCCTATGTTTCAATTGGTAGATTGAGCCATCTACTTAACACTGTTAGAACAGTAAATATCAGTACAGTAATTAACAATCAACAATATATATATGTATAAAACACACAGGAATATGTGTATAAAAAGAAAATTAATTATCGTAAATCACTAACTTGAATATATTGATAGAGGCTTGCAAGATTGCAATGTCCTTAGACAAAATTTCTCCCCTTCTCACTACTTGAAGGACCGATGGAGTTTGCCCCAGGATACAACTATCGTTCTCCTGTATCAAAGCAGAAAATACAGAAGTCAGGCGAACACTTGAATACTTTTCTCCAATCTTAGAATGGTGATATGAATGACTAATATTAAGAATTTTTCTATATATATTCTGCAACAGGAAAGGTTATTGTATTTATAGTGTAATACGTGACTATTAGAACAGTCATGTCTGTTCTCAAACACTGTCATTATTTGAATTTAAATTTAATTTAATTTAAAATCAAATTTAAATTAAAACAGGGATTCTTTGTTTCAAACATAATATATTTATTTTTTCCAACAATACCCCACATTTGAAACAAGAATCTCTTTCTTTAAATAAATAACATTTTAATGATATGATATGCAAATGCATTGGAGAGTATTAGTAGTGTTGTATATCAGGAGAAGTGTCTTTTGAACTTGAACTTACCATAATGAGAGTATATCGGATCTACTTAGTGATACAATAGATATAATGATCTTGAACTATTCACTTTCTTGTAGTAAATCAAGGCAATAAGTCTCATACACAACACTAACTGTATTCAATAGTTCATACGGTTTTGTTCATTTTGGTCCTGAACAGATCCTGATTTTCATGATAGCTTTAGAGAATTTAGCCAATTTTCCCATTCTCATAAATGCGACCCCACATTTACCATCATATAGGTGACATTTTTAATGTCATTAAATGCAAAGCATATCCTAATCTTTCTTCTTTTATAGACACATCATCTATCATAGGAATGAGTTAATCTTTATGTGTCTTTTTATTAAGTTGTTACCCGATTAGTTTGCCTATTGAACCTAGACCATGGGATCTCCAATTCACTAGGTTAGGTTTCTACCAGGTTCAACTTATTAGATTGGCTTTAAGCCCATTCCCCTCGATGTAAGCTTAATTTGCTCTCTCGGTAGGCCTTTTGTCAAAGGATCTGCTATATTTTCCTTTGACTTTACATATTGAATGGAAATTACTCCATTTGAGAGCAATTGCTTAATAGTGTTATGTCTGCGCCTAATATGTCTTGACTTGCCATTATATACATTGTTCTTTGCTCTGGCTTGAGCTGCCATGCTATCACAATGTATACATATCGCTGTCACAGGTTTAGACCAGACTGGAATATCCTCAAGAAAATTTCTTAACCATTCTGCTTCTTCAGCAGCTTTATCTAGTGCTATAAATTCTGATTCCATCGTAGATCATGCTATACACGTCTGCTTTGAGGATTTCAATGATATTGTAGCTCCTCCTAATGTAAAAACATATCCACTAGTTGATTTGCATTCTATGCTATCAGAGATCCAATTAGCATCGCTATACCCTTCTAAAACTGGTGGATATTTTGTATAATGTAGTCCATAATCTAAGGTATATTTTAAATACCTTAATACTCTTATCAATACTTCCCAATGATCACGTCCAGGACTACTTGTATATCTACTAAGTCTGCTTACTGAATAAGCAATGTCGGGCCTAGTAGAATTCATCAGATACATTAGACTGCCAATTATTTGTGAATATTCCAATTGAGAAATTGACTTTCCAGTATTTTTCATTAATTTACAATTTGCATCAAAAGGTGTCACAGCAGGTTTACAATCAAATTGATTAAACCTCCTTAATATTTTTTCCACATAATGATTTTGAGTAAGAATATATCCATCATTATTTCTTTTGATTTGAATTCCTAAAATGATATCTGATTGACCTAAGTCTTTCATATCAAAATTTGAACTCAATATCTTTTTTGTTGAATTTATGACATCCTTACTTGTACCCATTATCAGCATGTCATCTACATACAAGCATACCATCACACAAGAATTTTTCATATTCTTGACATAAACACACTTATCACATTCATTTATTTTAAATCCGTGTGTTAGCATTGTATGATCAAATTTTTCATGCCATTGTTTTGGAGCTTGTTTAAGTCCATATAAAGACTTAACAAGTCTACAAACTTTATTTTCTTGACCTTTAACCACAAAGTCTTCTGGTTGTTCCATGTATATTTCTTCATCTAGTTCTCCATTCAAAAAAGCTGTTTTTACATCCATTTGATGTATCTCCATATTGTGTAAAGCAGCAATAGAAATTAACATCCTGATTGATGTTATTCTTGACACTGGAGAATAGGTATCAAAATAATCTATTCTTTCTTTTTGCCGATATCCTTTAGCAACCAAACGTGCCTTATATTTATCAATTGTTCCATCGGCTTTAATCTTCCTTTTAAAAATCCATTTATAACCTATCGGTTTACTTCCAGGTGGTAAGTCAACCAATTCCCATGTATGATTTTGTAAAATGGATTCAACTTCACTATTTATAGCTTCTTTCCAAAAAGGAGCTTCTGGTGATGACATGGCTTCTTTGTATGTTTGTGGTTCAGCTTCAGTCAAGAAACTCATAAAATCCGGTCCAAAATCTTTTGGAATTTTTGTCCTCTTTCCTCTTCTAGGTTCCAAGATCTTCTCTTGAACTTTTGAAGTGGAAGGTTCATCTTGATTTTCATCACGTGGTCTTTTATTTGATGAACCAGACCTCGATTCTTTATAAGGAAAAATTCCTTCAAAGAACTCTGCATTTATAGATTCTATAATTGTGTTTACATGCATATCAGGAATTTCATATTTAATGATTAAAAATCTATATGCAGCACTATTTTTAGCAAAACCAATAAAAACACAATCAATTGTTTTAGGTCCTAATTTCGTTCTTTTAGGCAAAGGAATCTGAACCTTAGCTAGGCAACCCCACACTTTTAAGGTCTTGTAAGTTGGCAAACGTCCTTTCCAAATTTGATAAGGAGACATATTAGTCTTCTTAAATGGAATTCTATTTAATATGTGATTTGCAGTAAGTAATGCCTCCCCCCATAAACTATGTGGTAGACCTAAATTAATCAACATGGAATTAATTATATTTTTAAAAGTTCTATTCTTTCTTTCTGCCACTCCATTTTGTTGTGGAGTATATGGTGCAGTTGTTTGATGAATAATTTCATTTATTGCACAAAATTCAGCAAAGGCGGTGGACTCGTATTCTCCACCCCTATCGGTTCTTATTATTTTTATCTTTTTATTCACTTGATTTTCAACTTCTGCTTTATATGTCTTAAACATATTCAAGGCTTTATCCTTATTGTTAATCAAGTATACATAACAGTACTTACTGCAATCATCAATAAAGGTGATAAAATAATTTTTCCCACCTCTTGTTGGTATGGACTTAAAATCACAAAGATCACTATGAATTAAACCAAGTAATTCATTTGACCTTTCTTTAATTGTTTTAAAACTTTGCCTAACAAACTTTGCCTCGGAACATATTTCACATTTATGTTTTAAATCAACATCAAACTTTGGTAATAAACCTAAGTTTACCATTCTATAAATAGACCTATTATTAATATGTCCTAATCTAGCATGCCATACATCAAACATACAAACAGTATAAGCAGAAACATCATTTATTTTATTAATAGCATTAGTAACCATTACATTCAATTTGAACATTCCATCAGCTAAATACCCTTTCCCAGTATACATACTCGATTTGGTCAATACAAATTTATTAGATTCAAATACTAATTTGAACCCTTTCTTGCTAAGTATAGGACCAGAGACTAAGTTCTTCCTAATTTCAGGAACGTACAGCACTTCAGTAAGAGTGACAATCTTTCCAGAAGTGAACTTTAACATGACAGTTCCTATTCCTTCAACCACAGATGAGGAAGAATTGCCCATGTAAAGCTTCTCTCCACCAGAAATTTGCTTAAACTCTGCAAACAGGTTTTTGTCTCCACATATATGTCTTGTGGCACCCGTATCGATCCACCAGCCTTTCACATTAGATACCATGTTTACTTCAGATATGACAGCAACAAGGTCTATATCCATAGTAGTAACATTGGCCTGATTCTTGTCAATATTCTGTCCAGAATTTCCAGGAGTTTGATCCTTGCGAAACCTACAATATTGAGCTTGATGACCAGCCTTGCCACAAACCCAGCAACTGCCCTTGATTTTCTTAAATTCTTTTCCTTTCGGACCAGGTACTTTGACAGCCTTGTTTGCAGTTTTCTTGCCTTTATTATTCTGGTTTTTAGGCTTGAATCTGGATCTTTCAACAACATTTGCGTTTGCTACAATTTTTGGTGCTTCCATCTTGTCTCCTTTTCTATGATCTTCTTCAACTCAGAGCCTTAAAATCAAATCCTCCATTTTCATCTCCCTCGTTTATGTTTTAACTAAATTTTGAAATCATTCCAAGAAAGAGGCAGCTTTTCTATGATTGCTCCAACTTGAAAGGCTTCATTAATGGAACAACCTTCTGCCAGCAATTCATGGATCAACACTTGAATCTCTTCAACTTGTTTGATGACAGTGTTGGTATCAACCATGTTGTATTTGAGGAATTTTCCAATGACAAACTTCTTTGCCCCAGCATCTTCAGTTTTGTATTTCTTCTCAAGATATTCCCAAACTTCTTTAGTAGTCTTGTATGAAGAGTAAATGTCATACAAGGAATCATCAAGTCTGTTAAGAATATGATTCTTACACAGAAAATCAGATTGCTTCCAAGCCTCTATTATTAAAAAGGTTTCCTTGGTCATTGGATCTTCATCCGATTTGGGTACCTCTTCCTTGACAATATGAGTCAGGTTCATGGTTGTCAAATAGAAAAACATTTTCTGCTGCCATCGCTTAAAGTCCAGGCCCTTGAATTTTTCTGGCAAACAATCCAGATTCTTGGAGACATTGTTCACAGATTGTGATGCCATAGTGTTCACTGGAAAAGCAAGAATATTTTCTGCTTCAAAATTTAGAACACTCATCAGCAATTTGTTTGATTGTAATTTGCAATAAATTTAAATAAAATCAATCAATATCTTATTGTAGTAACTACTTATATATATATATATATATATATATTCCCGAATACAATCTCAATGTACAACAGAATATAGATATATAAACAATAAACAAATATGCAGCAATATACCCGAATGTGCAGAAGTTACTGCACTATATTCACAATTTAAAATCCAAAGTGCAGCAATATACAAACATATAAACAAAAATCAAATTATTGTAAAAGTACCAGAATGCAGTATATAAATGCTGAGCACTGATACATGCATCAATATATATAAATGCAACAACAGTACCCGAATAACTGATATATACTCAAATTACTGCACTAATAAATATATATACCCGAATGCAACAACACGAAAACACATTCAAGTTACTGCACTAATAAATATATATACCCGAATGCAACAACACGAAAACACATTCAAGTTACTGCACTGATAAAGATATATGTATCCGAATGCAACAATCTTCAATATTGAGCACTAATATATTTTTTTAAGTCAAACGCCACACCACTGATATTCAATGTTAAACAACCACAATGTCAACTACAAGAAATATGACATTTTCTGTCTAAGATTGTTAGAAAAACAATTAGAAGAATAGTGACTTCAAATATATATATTATACAACAAATTGTTAGAAAACAAACACCAGAATATTGACTTCAACAATTATATATATATTATACAATACTGACGAAATATATATATATATATTGACAGTGATATATCAAACCACTGATATATATTTATATATATTAACAACACTACCAAATAGCAAAGAACCGAAAATACTGATATAAACAAATCTTGAGAAGAAAAAAGGATTTTGTCTAAGAATGTTAGAACAGTAAATATCAGTACAGTAATTAACAATCAACAATATATATATGTATAAAACACACACGAATATGTGTATAAAAAGAAAATTAATTATCGTAAATCACTTACTTGAATATATTGATAGAGGCTTGCAAGATTGCAATGTCCTTAGACAAAATTTCTCCCCTTCTCACTGCTTGAAGGACCGATGGAGTTTGCCCCAAGATACAACTATCGTTCTCCTGTATCAAAGCAGAAAATACAGAAGCTAGGCGAACACTTAAATACTTTTCTCCAATCTCAGAATGTTGATATGAATGACTGATATTAAGAATTTTTCTATATATATTCTGCAACAGGAAAGGTTATTGTATTTATAGTGTAATACGTGACTATTAAAACAGTCATGTCTGTTCTCAAACACTGCCATTATTTGAATTTAAATTTAATTTAATTTAAAATCAAATTTAAATTAAAACAGGGATTCTTTGTTTCAAACATAATGTATTTATTTTTTCCAACAAACACTACTATACTACAAGTTATGCTTATATAGTTATACCAATTATTCTATAGGCTATGTTGCTAATAGTTCTACTAATACTAATGGCTTTATTTATGTCTATTCTTGCATTTATTTCTAGTATTACCTATTGATATATTTACAACTAGTAAATAAGTTGGAACCATTGAATCTAATACTAGAAATATCTATATATCTTAACTACAGATGTTAATACTATTTGAAAATCAAATATCTACAACACTAGGTTATACTGCCTACACAATTTTCACCGCGTTTGTTAATTACTATTACAATAGGAATTTAATGTGCTATAATATTGGTCCCATCTAACTTAAAAGGAAGATGTCTTCGCCACTAATGCTACTGGTCTTTCAAATGCATCTACCCTTACTTCCTAAGTCACAACTGATATTGATACTTATGTTGCTGGGTTGACTACTCACTAGTCTATTTAGTAATGCTTGCTTGCTGGTTATTCTTATTCACTTTCTTCTGCAGTGTATGTTGGTACTACATACATCTACTCATGGCTTCAATCATGCCTATGTTCTCGCTTTTATTTCCAGTGTTACTAATAAATTCCTTTGTTATTGCCAGATAAGTCATTGGATCTTATACTAGGTAATACTTCCATCTTAGCTATAGCTGTTAATACTACTGAACGTCCATATGGTATTTTAAAAGGATTCATATTGAATAAATTAATGAATGTGGGTCTTAATAAGCGAAAAAATGAAAATCAAAATTCTACAAATCTAGTTTATACATCCTACACTACATCCACTTTTGATTTTGGTTATTATTATAGGCATTCAATATGCTACAATATAGACCATTGTTAACTTAAAAAGTACATATCTTAGTCACTAATGCTATTGGTCTTCCTACTACATCTACCTTTACTTTCCATGTTACAACTAACATTGATACATAATGGTGGATTGAGCTGTCTATTTACTAGTGCAAAACTGCCAGATATGCTCATGTTGTTTCTCACATACAATGAGCTGAGATCATTCTACTCATGACTTTGCTTATGCCAATTGTCTTACCTTTAATTTAGGTGCTACCTTTGGATAGTTTCGTTATTAGTAAATAATCTTATACTAGGTAAACAAGTATCTAAGCTACATATAGTATACTATGGGCAGTGTATAGAGAGCTTCAAATGAATGTTATAGATAGATTATCGGATGTTGATATAAAAAAGTGAAAATAAAAAATTTACAACCTTACGCCGTGGAAATTACCAGAAATACCCATCTAAAAAGGGTTAATTTTGTTTTTACTCACTATTTAAAAAAATTATTTTTAGCCTCTCAAACAAATTAATTTCATTTATATACCCAAATTACCCATGATACCCCTGCAGATTTTTACCAATAAACCCTCAACTGTTATAATTTTATGAAAAACCGAAACATGAAATTACGAAACAACCCCTGTATATATATTCTTGAAAAATCGATGGAAAACACTTCCATCACCGAGCAAAAGGTTATTCTCATCGATTTTTCTGAGACCCGAACTCAATCGCCACCCGACGAGGCACATCCACTTTTTTCGGTCATTCTCTCGACATTTTCGATCTTTCTAGAGGATCTCCGACCACCAGCGAACTTCCACATCTTGCGAAGATACAATTTCCATTTGAAAGGTTGTAGTTTTTTATTTTGATTTGCGATTTTGAAATGTTTCTTGTGTTATGGATGTTGGGTTATGATTATTAGGTTTAGAATATGTTGGATTTGATTGTGTTTGGTAGGATTTGGGTTGAAAATGGTCGATTCTGACAATAGTAGCGTCATCCGTATCGATTCCGTTTTTTAGATCGATTTTTCAGATAAGTTTTTCAAATCGGTTTTTAAGTTTGGTTTTTCACGATTGTTTTCTTAGAAGTGAATAACCGAAGTGAAAAATCGAAATGAAAAACCGATCATGAAAAACCGAAGTGAAAAACCGCACTGAATAACTAAAGGGAAAAACCAATCCATTATATTTACCAGTTTTTCAGATACTATAAAAAATCGATTCGGTTTTCAACATCCCTACTAATCTTCTTTGCTATTTTTCTTTCCTACAAATAGATTTCAGCTATAAATATAGTTCACAAATAATTGACAAGCATACGAGTAAGAATACACACATCGGTCAGAGGTTGCTTAATAAAATAATTGTCATTCTTACTAGAAGAAATCTGTATGACCGATTCATAGAAGAGTGCCCATTCGGACATATTTTGAAGATTACCGAGAATACGACTGCTGTCTCTGTGATATTATGGGTTCTTGTTAGAGAGGTGGAGGTCACTAATGGATGCCGTGATGAAATGTGGTTTGAAATCAGGAGGAGAACATATAAGTTTGGGAAAACTGAGTTTTTGTTGGTGGCAGAACTTCCTTTTGGGGGCATCGACCGCGAAATCTCTCAATACATTGCCAAATGACTAAAACAGTCTCCTATAGTGAATGTTTAATAGAGTATCACTGAATGTAAGCAAGGTAGCCACGTTTCTTGAGGCAAGAAGCCAATAAGCTACCAAGACCGTGCAGGCGAGGATCTAATAAATGATGAAGATATTTTGAAAACAGAGTTTTTGTTGGTGACAGAACTTATTTTTTAGAGCATCGACCGTGAAATCTCTCAATACATTGCCAAATTACCAAAACAGTCTCCTATGGTGAATGTTTAATAGAGTGTCACCGAATGTGAGCAAGTTAGCCACGTTTCTTAAGGCAAAAAGTCAATAAGCCGCCAAGACCGTGCAGGCGAGGATTCAATAAATTATGAAGATCTTTTGAAGTTTGCAAATATAGGGATCGCTTTCCATCTCTTCATGGGACAGGATGATAGGGCCACCATTGGTACATTTATGTGGGTTATAACTGAGAATACAGAGACGTGAAACTCATTTCCTTGGGGCACATTATGTCATAGTGTCCTGTTGTACTGTCTCGGCATGACAATTAATGAAGAGCGGATCAGAAACTCACTGAGAACCATTAATATTTATGGTTATGTCTTGGCGTTTCAGGTATAACTAATACCTTCAATATTTATTGCTTCCTTCTATTACAGTTAATATATAGGGTTATATGTATGTTTTTTGTTTAATCAATTTTGCATTATATATTGTATGGTCATTGCTAACTATATGTATGTTTTTTGTTTAATCATTTTGCATTATAGTGATGGTTAGTGGAGTTATTCCCAGTGTTAAGAGAGAAGATATCAAAAAGTAACCTGTATTTGGAAAATGATTTGCCAAGATGTAAGAAAATGTCACTCAAGAGGACACTGACAAAAATAAAAAGTCTTAATGATTTCGGCCCCGTAAGTGGCGAACATAACCTAAATTGGTCTCAATTATTTGTTTGTTATAACTATCGTTATTTATATTAAGTATATCACTATAGCATAACTATATATATTTATATAATACAGATAGTTTGCATTGTGTAAACCCTTGAGCCTACTGATGCCAAAAGGGACACGACTTATTAGAAATCTTTTAATCCGAATCATATGGTTGATGATAAAGTACATAGAGTTGGTGGCGAAAGGAGTGAGGGTGTTGATGATGATAATGACGACGACAATGATTTTGATAATGGTGGAAGGGGTGATAATGGTTATGAGGTAGAGGGTGGAAGGGATGATGATGAGGTGGAGGATGATGATGATTCGAATGAAGACGTTCGAAGTGTGCAATCTGAATCAGAGGATACCTTATCAGAGTTTCAGACAAAAAAGTTGCACGATGTACAAAACGTACATTCTGGGTACAAATCTTCTATTTATATAATTATTCAGTGAATTTCCATTATAGTAAATGCAAAAGATATGGACATGTTGTATAGTAGTACAGAGTGTGACAGAGAGACGGAGTCTCTAAACATAATAGACAAAATGTAATTTAAATATGTAGGTTTTATTTCCCTGGATACTCTAAAAACAAGGGAGATTCTGTCAAAATTTTTTTACAATTATGTGCACTATGTAAAATGATATATATATATATATATGATTCTATTCTACAGGTAAAGCAGTTGTTTGAGTATATTATGGATTTACAGAAGACAACTCATAAGAAGTTAAGTAAGATGGATAGGAGGCAGAAGACAACCTTGAAGATTGTAAAGGAGATGGATAGGAGGCTAAGACGGGTGGAAAAGCATTTAAAAATTTTCAAGTCTCCAGTTGGTAGGCATGATCCATATGACGACGACGATGATAATGGTGGAAGCTTTGCCTGAGATGAGCACATGTATTGCCCGTCACCATCACCACCACCACCACATAAGACAAGGGGGTCCATCGATCATCTATCGATGTAGGCCAGTAAGCCATCCATTAGGAGGAGTAAGAGGCCCTTCAGTCACAAGGCGTCCACCAGTCACCCTATCAGCAGGAGGAGCAGGAGGTCCTTCGGTCATAAGGTGTCCACTAGTCACCCCATCAGTAGAAGGAGCGGAAGGTCTTTCAATCATAGGGTGTCCACCAGTCACCTCATCAGTAGAAGGAGCAAGAGGTCCATTACTCCCAGAAGGACTTAAGAGGCGTATCAAATGCAAAGGCTGAGTGTGATCATGACCAGGTAGACATTGTATATCTAGTGTGTTGCAATCTGACATATAATGGTAAATATGTAATTCATGTTTTTTATTTGCTTATAGTTGCAGGATGATGGCATCCAAGAACGAGGCAAACGAAAGACCAAGCTAGTGGCACCACTACGGACGCCATACACAGATCCTAGGTTGGTGAAAAAAAAAAAAAAGAAGAAGAAAGTGGTCCAACAATAAGTGGAAGAGGTGGTGGAGTCTATAGACCCCGTAGAAGCTGTCTATAATAAATATAAAACTTCAACAACTTTGGATCTCAAGTATTGAAAAAAAAAGCATAATAATTCTTGCATCCTAGTTGTTAATGTAAGAAAATTTATAATAATACTTAATATTTTTTTTTTTTGAATTATAGGCATTTGGTTGATCGTTGTGGGTGGTGCATGATACCGACCACATTGATCACCCTCAAGATTGAAAACTTGTGATTGACTAATGAGCACATCGATTCTTATTTGATATGCCTACGAAGAAAATGTTGGAATGAGGCTGAGAACTGTAGATACGCTATCCATGACAGTTCTTTGTTTGTAAGTATTTACATTTTAGTCAGTTATGCATTTATAATTTCATGTCATGTGTCCTATGATGTTAAATAACATGTTTAATTTTTATCATGCAGGCTTTTATGATAGTGTATTACAATCAACAATACGTCAGCAAGGGTATAAAATTTGATATGATTACAACTGATGTACCCTCAAAATGGCTTGCATACGGTTGTGGGCAGATAGGCGCATCAGTCTTATGGTGGCATGTTGACAATGTAAGTGTTGTTCGAAGATTAATATTTATTATTTGATCATCCGAACTAGTCCTATAGCACTGACGTTTTTAAATGCAGATGTTACTACCATATAGTCTTAATCAAAATCACTGGATCCTATGTCAGGTGTGCCTCAGAGAGTAGAAAATAATAATATATGATTCCCTGGCAAATGTTGACGTAGCCGAACGGCTCTAGCCACTTGAGCCGCTGGTATGTTTCATGCTCATTTTGTTGTTGTTTATAAAATTTTATAAGAAAACCCAAATAGATATGCCACCCGTGGATGAGCGGTGGAAAGTTAAGAGTCTGGATAGATCAGTTGTGCCCCAGCAACCTGATTGGTGAGTAAGTTTATAACTGAATTAATATATATAGTCTATATGTTATGATATTTAATCAATTTATTACTGATACAGGACGAGTTGCAGAGCATATGTGGCCATGTACATACCCACCTTTTATAATCCAAAGAGAGTACATAAAAATCAAGAAAACTCGATACCGCTATAGATGTCATTGCACTGAGGGTAGAGATTGTCAGAGACATATATATGTTTACGAAACCGATGTATAAAGTTAATAAATTTGGGAAATGGTTTGTAGACTCTGATGGGGATTTATATATAAGTAAATCTACAGATTTGTATGTTCATTATTTAATACTTTTGTTAATAACAATTTGTAAAAAATAGAATTATAAAAATAAAATAAAATGAACATGTAAATCTAAATAAATTAATCTCTTTAATCAAATTAGATTAAAAATAATGTGAATTATCTAATTTTAACTCTTAAAATCTAATCACATTATGAAAACTAATTATTCAAAATATATTTAATTTAATTACATTCTATATTTTTAATTGCTTTACAAATCTAAATAAATTAAACATTTTAGTTAAATGTTATTATAAGTAATGTGAATTATCCAATTTTAACTCTTAAAATCTAATCACATTATGAATACTAATTATTCAAAATATATTTATTTTAATCACATTACAACTAATTTTATATTTCTATTTTGTGAACCTAAGATTTTCAACTAAAATTCTAACAAATTATGAAATTGATATTCTATGTATTATCATATGTATTTAACTAAAAAACTATGTCATAGAAAAAATAAATAATAATACATGTATGTATATCATAATATAATGTAACGAGTATACACTCCCTATTCTATATAACATATGTCAATACTTATGTTAATAACGATTTGTAAAAATAAAATTTTAAAGGAAAATAAAATGAACATATAAATGTAAATAAATTCAACTCTGTAATCAAATTAGACCAACAAATAATGTGAAGTATCTAATTTTAACTCTTAAAATCTAATCACATTATGAGGTTCAAAATCATTGAATCGGTTTTTTATCGATGTTTAAAAACCGAATTTGGTTTTTCATTACATTAGAAAACCGACAACAATGAAATATTGAAGCCAAATGAAAATCAGTTTTTAAAGGCATCTGAAAAACCGATAATTAAAAATCGATGCATGTTTTTCTTCCATTTTAACCCCTCCTTCCACTTTATTTTATGGTTCCAAGCTTTTAAAATGATATAAAAACAATAGAAATGATGTTATATATAATAAAAGATCATCATTACCAACAATCATAGTGGGGTGGACAACATGTAAGGGTTTCAAGTGAAATATTATCATGATATTATCCTATATTACTTGAATGTGACCATGTGAGGCCATTAAATTGGTTGTTTGTATAATTTTATGTTAATTGGTTAACTTGAAACAATTTTGGGGTCATTTGTTGGTCATAGAAAGTCATCTGGAAGGAAAAAATCGAAGGCAAGTGGCATCCAATTTTTTCTTTTTTAAGCACCGTTAAAAACCAATTCATGTTTTTCTTCCATTTTAACCCTTCTTTCCACTCTATTTTATGGTTCTAAGCTTTTAAAATGATACAAAAACAATAGAAATGATGTTATATCTAATAAAAGATCATCATTACCGACAATCATAGTGGGGTGGATCAACATGAAAGGGTTTTATGTGAAATATTGTCATGATATTGTCATATGTTACTTGAATGTGATCATGTGAGGTCATTAAATTGGTTATTTGTGTAATTTTATGTTAATTGGTTAACTTGAAGCAATTTTGGAGTCATTTGTTGGTCACACAAAGACATATGGAAGGAAAAAATCAAAAGCAAGTGGGGATCGGTTTTTAAGGGAGCCTGAAAAATTGATATCGGTTTTTCAAGTGCCCTTAAAAACCAATTCATGTTTTTCTTCCATTTTAACCTCTCTTTCCACCCTATTTTATGGTTCCGAGCTTTTAAAAAGATGCAAAAGCAATAGAAATGATGTTATATCTAATAAAAGATTATCATTACCGACAATCATAGTGGGGTGGATCAACATGAAAGGGTTTTAAGTGAAATATTATCATGATATTGTCCTCTGTTACTTGAATGTGACCATATGAGGTCAATAAATTGGTTATTTAAGTAATTTTATGTTAGTTGATTAACTTGAAGCAATTTTGGAGTCATTTGTTGGTCACAGAAAGCCATCTAGAAGAAAAAAATTGAAGGCAAGTGGGGATCGATTTTTCACCGCGCTTAAAAAACCTATATAGGTTTTTCAGGCGCTCTTAAAAACCGATCGTAACTTGCAATTTTGGATTCATTTGTTGGTCACAGAAAGTCATCTAAAAGATAAGTGGGGATCGATTTTTAAGCATACCTAAAAAACCGATATTTCATTAAAGCATGTGATGACGAGATTTGGTTTGTCCCTAAAACCCAATTTTTAGAGAGAAAACAATTTTGATAACCTGTGGATCCCAGCTCTCAAATTTTTAGATTTCTCATTTGTTAATTTCCTGGCTTAGTGTGATATAGAGATACGCCCCTCTCATCTTAACAAGAAATGAATCAATGAATGAAAGTGGAAGAAAAGAAGTTTAATCTTCTTTTATGTTGAATCAATCACTTCCGCAAAAAGTTTTATTATTATTTTTTTAATATCAATTTTCTATAATAGAATGCATATTAGACTTAAACCTTGTTCCTACATGACCCGATCAATTCGATCAAGCACTCGCTATCTATTTTCATTGTTCAACTCTTTGACAACATGAAAAAACCAAAAGCTCTGCCCTCCCTCTCTCTCTATCCAAGGGATGGAAGGGCAGAGACCTTTGGTACCCTTAAAAATCGATATGTGTTTTTCATCCTATTTGATGGTTCCGAGCTTCTAAAATGATACAAAAACAATAGAAATAAATTAATAATTTAGTAACTGATCCGATTATAATGTTACTGTTGTATTAGTACATAATGGAGTAATTAAAATGAAAACGTTTTACATGAAACATAAGTTGAGATAAATGTCAATCAATTTCTAATCATTATTTTCGTCATTAGCCACCTCTTGATTGGGAGTAGAAAAGCATTGAGGACATTGACGTTAGTTGTGTCCAGTCTCATAACACAAGTGGCATTTTCGGGGACCACAACATATTTTCACTAGCATTTTGTGCTCATCCCAGTATCCGCATCCACGTCTGCGCTTGTCCCTTCACTGATGGAAGTTAGGGGGTTAAGGCAACGAAGATAGTTGTATCCCATCTGACTACATCTTCCACACTTTTTTTGACGATAATCTTCCCCAGCTGAAGGAATCCGAACCTCCTTCGGCCTACCTACTTGTCTTTTACCTTTGGGTGGTAATATAACCATGCTTCTAACTTCCGCAAAAACATTCCAACTGGCCAATTTAGGGATAGGATTAATTGGACATGCATATGCGGCTTTCAACCACTCCACGCTATAGTACTGACTACAAAGTGTATCACAATTGATGCCCTTAAACCTGACATGTATCAACAATTTAAGTGTCATGATATGACATGAAATACTGAAAACAACAACATATAATTACCATACCTAGCCACAGCACATGCATGAACACATGACAACTGATCAAGGTTCCATTGTTTACACATACATGTGTGTTGTTGAATGTCAACCATCGCATCTCCTTTGCTAGGATGTATGACGTTGTAATGATATGATCTTGTAATGGGATGTACGCTACCTTCCGTTGATAAATCTTTTGCCAACATGATACAATCATACGCAACAGTGGTAACATAAGTTGTGAGTTTTTCAGCAACAATACATCTATTATTAAACCATCTCTGCAATACATTTCTTACATATTCATGTGCAATTGTTATTGGCAAATGATGTGCTTACATCATGCAATTGTTGAGCGACTTCGTAATGTTGGTAGTAATCATTTCATATCTTCTTGTTGGACAATGTGCTCGTGACCACCTGCTCACTCTGGCCTTAACCAAAGCTGCATATGTGCTCGGATGTAACGCACGTATTTCTTCCAATATTCTACTGCATTCATTAGGCATATAACAGTATGCTGCATTGTAAAATGCATTTTCCACATCCGAACGCTTTTTACAATGTTGCTTAAGGTTTTGCCACAAGTGGGAAAAACATAACACGTGTGGGACTTCAGGAAAAACTAGTTTCATCCCATTCGATATGTTTTTATGACAATCGGATACGATAAGCAAATTATCTGGCACCCTGATCGCCTCTCCCAACTTTTTTAGGAACGAAGTCTATGAATAGTCTAACTCTTCGTCAACAAATCCAAAAGTGTTATACGTATTTTTCGGACTCAGTAATTGGGCTGGTAAAAGGCCAATTTAGGCCCATGTAAGACCCGATAAGAATGCCCAATAAGGTCAACGTAGTCAAAGCCCATCAGACGAGTCCCAGTATTGACTCTAAGCCCATCAGGCTTTTCAGCTCGTTTAAAAGGATTTTCCAGCTGGCACAACAGACTTATAAAACACAGCCAGGTCGCAGCTCGCCTCTTGCACAGCTCGTTTCTCAGCGAGCTCGAGCTTGAGATCACCATAAGACACGTCAGCTCGCACAGACACGTGATTAATACAGTATCTTCCAGAACAGGCAGTCACCAAGTTTAACCATGATTCTCTCTCCGAATATGGCAATTGCCCAGTCAAACCACGATTTCCTCATCAGAGATGGAGATCTATTCCAATTTAAACTCAAATCAACCTTATCTTGAGATAATTATAGTAATTTCCTGATATTATCTAAATATATTAGGATGTGTAATTAATTTATAATTCTTTTCCTTATTTTTCCCAATTGTTTAGGGAATGTAATTAATTCAAGATTCTTTTCCTGAT
Source organism: Litchi chinensis (assembly GCA_019925255.1). Lineage (NCBI taxonomy): Eukaryota > Viridiplantae > Streptophyta > Magnoliopsida > Sapindales > Sapindaceae > Litchi > Litchi chinensis. Next base: position 73,877 of record CM034461.1, read on the forward strand.
TTACTGCAACCAGAATTGTAACACTTCTTTCCCTATAAATAGGGATTAAAATCATTGTAACATGATCATACAATATTCAATAATATACTGTCACTCTGCAGAGATTAAGAGTTGGACAGTCGTGGACGTAGGCTTTAATTGCTGAACCACGTAAAAAGTTTCGTGTTCTTACATTCATACCCGGTTCTTGTCTTTGTTATTTCTCGGTATTCGTGCTTTCTCACATTGATTGCAGGTATTGGGCATTGATTACTCGTCGACTGAATTCCAACGTCGACAAAAAGCAATAGGTTAAATCATCTCCGACCCATCTCTGTATACAGCAAAAAAAAATCACCCATTTATATTCACCTTTCGAATGAGTGGCATCAATAGTAACAACCGATCTCATGTAAGACCGAAAACCCTCAATGGAAACTTCAAATGCAACGAAGGAATACAAGAATCGGTTGTTTTCATCTCTCTTAATTGTCGTAATTATACCAGGGTTTGAAAGTTTTGACATCTCAAAGTAGGATGGAAGTTGTTGATATGATTCATCCGCTTGCCAATATGCTAATTTCTTTGCATATTGTAAAGCCTTCCAAGCTTTACTGTATAAGATCTTAACTCCATACTGCTCTAATATTTCTCCAATCAAACGATTAGGTGTATAAATATCTCTTCCCACCTTTCCTGCATACAATTTTTCGATGACAATAGCGTTCACACTCTTCATATGTGATTATATAGCTGTCTTACGACACATGTGTTCCACTACATACTTCAACACAAACCACATCGAACAATGTTTTCTGCATCTTGCACGAACTATAAAGCTACAAGTTTTATCCTTACAACCGACCTCAAATCTCTCCGTGTCCGAATGTCTAACCCGATATTCAAATTTAGCTTTTAGAGCATATTCTCCAATAGCTATACTCATTTCTTCTTTATTATTAAAGAATGCTCCTTTATACAACGTACCACGTTGGTAGACGGTTGACGTAGTGCTTGAAGTAGCCTCAATACCCCCCAGTTCTACACCAGGAACAATCCAGTATGGTTGTGAAGGATTGTTCTGAAATTGTAAACCTGAAAATTTTATTTCTAGAAACTCTTCTTCTTTAGTAACATCATCATATCGAGTTTTCTCTTCATCACTATCTCCAGTTTGCTCTTCGTCACTATCTCGTATCCCATCACCATTATCATTTGTGTCCTGATCTTCATCATCAGTACTATAATTCATATAGTCATCATTAACGTTGCGAATGAGACTTTCTATAAATGTAAATGGTGTGACAAAAGTATTAACCTGACTACTCTCAATACCTGAAGTAAGATAAAAATGACTTTCAACCATATGTGGATTTACAGGTTTATCCATATTTGTCTCGTCATGTCTTGTGTCTGGTATTGAATCGGTGACAAATGGATGAACGGTACGCCTACTAACCCCAGCTCCAAAATCTCTTACAATCTTATCGATATAAATCTCTTTAACATCAATATTTTTTTTATCATCATCAAACCAATAACACCAAGATCGGACATGATATGTATCTTTTTAACTTGACTATTTGTCCTACTTTGTAGTAAATAATATATACGGATATCCCACCTTCTTCTATCAATAGCAGTCTCTCTGTAGACAACGTCTATCAATGATGAAAAACTACTATTTTTGTAGACCCCATACATGATCAACTCCCCTCCAACGTAATTACAACAATTCCACTCTCCGTCAAAGTTGATTACAACTGTCTCTTGAGTCATTCTTGTAACATTCAAATCAAATAATATTATTAATAAATCAATCTCATTTCAATCGGACAACATTACAAAATACAATCATATCGAATCATATTCAATACATAGCAACACAAACATATAAAAAAGCATGAAAAATGTGTTAAATTCGATTTTTCAATGAAGTTATTGGTTTTTCATTCTTTGAAAAATTGGAAAAACCGAGATCGGTTTTTCAGTGGCTGAAAAACTAATACACCTCTTCGATCGGTTTTCCATTCTGTGAAAAACCAATTATCAATCATGAAAAATAGATTTCATTGTAGATTTTACGAATACCATATATCTCACAACCAAATCATTCTTACAGTCTTTTAGCTTGCAATATGAACAAAACAATCAAAAAACCACATACACTACCTTTAAAACTCAAATGGAAGAAGAATCTTCAAAACCTTCAATGGATAAAACTTGAATGGATAAAAAAACTTCAATGGATGAAGAAGCTCGAATGAATAATCCTTTACTAGATTGTTTCTCAACTGCAATGGTGAATTGAATCTCACAAATCATTGATGGAGAAGAGGAAAGAGGGAAGATATTGTTAGGAAGAAGAAGACTATTTTCATAATTTCAAATTTGGGCATTTGAGTGATTTTAACTTAAGGGTATTTTGATAATCTTGGGTATACAATAGAAATAATTTGTTTGAGAGGTCAAAAACAATTTTTTTAAAAAAAATATGAGTAAAAACAAAAATTTCTTTTTCATTTGGGTAAAAACTGTAAATTTCACCCCCTCCCCTTCCCCCCCCCCCCACCCACCCCACTACACCTCCCTACTACTGTGACTATCTTTGTTTATAACCACTATTACAAACACTTACTTTAACTAATATTATAGTTAAATGTAACTACAATATTAGTTACATTTAACTTAAAATATTCATCTTAGCTCCTACTGCTATTAGTCTTTCAGCTGCATCTACCTTTACTTCCTAAGCCACAAGTAATATTGATACTAATGTTGGTGGGTTCACTAGTCTAATTACTAGTGTTGGGTTGCATGTTATACATTTTCTAATATAGTCTATGCTCCTACCAATTCCATTCATGGCTTTGGTTGTATCTATGTTCTCGCCTTTATTTCTAATCGTAATTATAAATACATTTATTATTGGTAGATAAGTCAAAATATCGGATCCTATACAAGGTATACTTCTATCTTAGCCATAGATGCTAACACTATTGGTGATGCAGAAGTTGAAACTCCATCATGCGTGTTCTTAGGTACAACTGCACTAATGACACGAATAACATAGATTACACAAGAATAAAAGCAGTAGCAGGTTGAGAACATTTCAATTTATTAAAATAAGTAGAAAACAGGACTGAAAAAGATGGTCATCGCACCTAAAGATATAAGTAAATCGATCAATATGAACAATTAAATCGCAAGCATGTTTCTTTTATGATATATCCAATCCTAGATTATTATCTTCCTAATTGAGACATATCATAAAAAACAATTTTTTCAAAGTTAAAATTTACCAAGTTTGTACATTCTAAATATTAAGTTTATTGATGATGGTTAAACAATGACCACGCAGGATTAAAGATCATCTCCTAGTATCACAAGCATGCCATCTAGGTATTGTTCTCCGCAGCATCAACACCAGGGGCGGACCCACGCCTGGGTCAGGGGGGACACGTGCCCCCCCTGAAATCTGAAAAAAAATTGTTGAATATACTTTACAGTAAAAAAAAAAAAAAAAAAAAACAAAACAAAAAACTAAAATTAAAGTTAACTGTTGCACGTCTGCAGAACTGCAGGCGTGCAACAGGGCGTGTAATTTGTTGTGTTGAGGCTGTGCAATGAATGTCACAGCTGCCAATTTCAATTGATTTTTTTATTTTTAATTATTATTATTATTATTTATCTTTTATCATTTTGTTTAAAAACCGGTTTATACGTTACAAATTTGTTCTGCCTTATATGTTAAATATTTTTTCTGCCGTACCCCACATGTTGTTCAAATTCCATTCCTTTTTTTTTTTAATTGTTTATTATTTTTTATTCAATTATTTATTTTTTCTATTTCTAATAGAATTAACTTCATTTCTCCTTTATTACTTCTATTAGACTTAGTTTTCCTACTTCTAATTAATTAATAGTTTCTTCTTTTAATTTTATTTTTTATTTCTCTTTTATATAAATTCTATTTACTTCTACTTTTTATATGCTATACAAAATTCATTGATAATTTATAAGTTTAGTGAACAATTTTTTTTTCTTCTTTTTCTCTTCATCTTTATTTGACTTCTCTTTATTTTCATTTTAATATATTGTGACTTACCAGGTTAGTCTCCTAAATTAATTACTTTTTTAATTGATTTATTTTTTAATAATTTAAATTTAATATACATCACATCAATAAACCATAAAATCTTAAACTATAAATTATTGCATTAAAATTATCTACGTACAATGTATTATCATAATTCAATTTTATATATAATATTATTTACTTTATAGTTTTATTTTATTTAGAATCAATAAATTATTATTAAATTTTTATTATGGTTTTATTCGTTGTGAAACAATTATGAAGAGATATATGAAAAGAAAATCATCACTTGAGTTGGAATCATCTTCTTCAAAGAAAAATTGTGTTGAAATCAATTTGTCAGATCTCCCTATCGATCCAGGGCTTCGAACTAAAATATGAGACTATGATCCTAATGTCCGTGAGCAAGTTCGGAGAGCATATCTGTTAAAAGGTCCTTGTCAACCTCGAGAACACAATTTTCCTATGAGATCTTTTGGACAAAAGTTTAGGCGATTTAACGTTGTTTGGTTTACTGAACATTCGACTTGGTTAGAGTATAGTATAGCAAAAGATGCAGCTTATTGTCTAAGTTGTTATCTTTTCAAACCAGATATTGAAAAACAAGCGGGTGGTGACTCTTTTATTGGTGAAGGGTTTACAAATTGGAAGAAGACAGATTCATTAAGGCAACATGCTAAAAGTAGTGTCTATAAAGATGCTTGTAGCAAATGTGAGGATTTATTAAATCAAAATCAACATATTGAGTCAATTATAAACAAACAATCAGATCAAGCTCGAATTGAGTATCGAACTCGCTTACGTGCTTCAATTGATTGCAGTTATTTACTTTATATAAAAACATTATATATTTAATATGTTCTTAATTTTCGATATTTTTATTATTTTATTCATGTGCCCCCCCTGAATAAATTTTCTGGGTCTGCCACTGACACCAATTACAGTAGCTCCATTCTTTCAAAGAAAAAAAAAAAGAAAATTACATTAGCTCCATTCTAGAAAAGCTGAATTAGCAAATGGAAAAAATCAGTAGTTATAGATGTGAACATTAATGATCAAAGTTGAAAGATTAAACTAAATTAGGCTGCATGATATCCACAAACCAATAAATTCATATTCTTCAATTTCTATCCAATATTGCCAATATATGTAATAAGAAATCAAGTTGTTTTATGTGTAGCCAAAAGGTAAAGGAAAGACACCATAACATAAATCAAAGGAGATGAATAGATGTGATGGCATTTGACCTCTTGTCCTTGATTGATGACTTCTTGATTGAGAGGTCATTAAATTAATAGTATTTACAAGTAAAACAAAACTCACAAAATTCAATAGAAGTGAACCGTACCCATAAAGAAGTAACATCTCCTAGACCTTTTAAGCATCACTATCAGGAATGTTGGTGTGATAAACCATGCTACAAAATCAAATTAGCAGAAATTAACCAAATCACACAATAATTTCACATTTTTGTGAAGTATGAAGCAAGTATACATTTTGGAGACCATCCAAGTATTCATAAAGCTTTATTGAGTATGAATTACTATAATTACTTTTAAAACATTTATAGAATAATATAATATTCAATCATGCAGTAGAATGAATTGGAAAAACAAAATTAATAAACTATAAAGTAGTTGAGTGAATATAAAACATAAACTTTAGAAATAAACCCAAATATAAGCTCCAGAGATCAAGGTAAAAATTCATATTTCTAAAACAAAAATAGCTTATCTTAATAACAAAATTGATAAAAGGTTTGAGAAATCCCATGCCTATAGATGAAAGCTTACAAGATAGCTACCATAAAAAGCATTGTTACTAATCGGTTAGTAGTAACTCACTTAACATGCATAATTGTATATTATATTGTTCTATAAATGTTTTAAAAGTAATTATAGTGATTCATAAGCAATTGTAGCTTGTTGTAACAAAATTTGATAGATCCTTGGATACTTGCTTCAATATATCAAAATAAAGTGGAAAACATGACGGATTAAATTATTGTGTAATAACTTGGTTAATCTCTTTTAATTTGATTTTTACCTCATAATTTATTTCATAACATCCTCAAAATGATGCTAAGATGACCCAGGAGATGTCTTTTTACTTTTGGTCCTAGATTGTCATTAAAAAAAAATATCTTCATGTATTTTAGTACCCCATGGAAAATAAATCACCATGAACTGCTTGAGTACCATCCCACAAAAAACAATTCCCCATTGTTACATAATAAAGACATATACACCTTATATTAATGTACAGAATCTGCAAGCAATATATTTTAAATTCGTAATTCTATTCTCATATAATCCACATAGAGAATAATCTACATAACATGTGGCACATAGATGTAGTGTTCTCAAAATGCATCTTCAAGTATAAAGATTACATATATATTATTATATTGCATATCATATAATAATTAGCGAAAACATTGCACGGCTGGCTGTTTGACACTACTAGAATTTGTTGATTTCCTTCTCTATTTCCTAACTCTTAAGATAGTCAAACTAACGTAATTGAAATGAATGTCTAATGAGCTAAAATAAGATAGAAATGAATACTGACAGTGTGTCCCCAACAAGAATAACTAAGGTTCATCGCTCTGAAACTCTAACTCACAACGCCAAGTTATTGCACGATCCAATTAATCTCTAAATCCCTTTTGGATCCTCCATGCTACACATTATAGTATATAAGATATATTATTCTTGTGAGAAACAAGAAGCACTAAAATAATATAAGATTACCAAATTCAAAGAATAAAGTAATAAAGAGAACCATCTGGCCTCCAAAGGCACCAACAACAAGATGGTGACCTATTTATTACAATCAAATGCAGAAGAAGAAAAAACAGCAAACATTAAGGGTGTGTTTACTTCATGGATTGGGGAATGAGAATTAAGAATGAGATTGATTGATGATGTTTACTTGCTTAAAATTCATTCCGTAATAGGAATAAAAGAGTGGACCCCACATCAATTTGGGATTGAGGAATGGGAATCTCATTCCCCCCAACCTACTTGGGAATCTCATTCTCATTCCCTTTGTCAAGCTAAAATGTCTCTTATACCCTTCTTTAAAAAATGTGCTATAAGTTTATTCCCTTTGTTTTATATTTATAAATATAAACACCAATATATTATATCGTTTAATCCTAATGAACATATATAATTTCATTGTACTAGAAAACATAATGAACATACACAATTGCATTGTGCAAGAGATGTAACAATCTGGAAATTGTAACAATAAGCAACCACACTAACTAATACCAAAGGTTTAAAAGTGTATATAAGTGGATAAAACACTTACAAAGCCATATTGGAAAACTACAATTATTTTGTCTCCTTTTGAAATTTAACTATTTGGCTACAGTATGTAACAATCTTTCTAGCAAAAAGAGAATGTCAAAGAACATAACCATAATAAGAAACAGCTATACATAGTCCATTTTCCTTCATTAATAGTGTAGCTAAAATTTCTATATAAAACTACAATCTACACATAGCTAAATATTTAAGACTTCAAATAATCAAATCATACAATTTAAACATAAAGCCAGTAAATGTTTCACCTCTTCTTTTAAGGAAAACACAATTGAATTTTGAAATCACCAATCTATCTTCAATAGCAGAGCAAACACTGCTGTCGGGAAACACGCAACTCTACCATACTCCTCTTGCTTTGCGAATGATTAAATCTCAGCCACCAACATAAACTAGAAAACCCCCCTATAGCGTTGGCCATTTTGAAAAGGAGAGAAATTAGGTTGTTATCAATTTTTATGAGATTTTGTGAAAGGGACTCACACAATGCATTTTCATCAAATTTTTGTAGAGAGAAGATAGGTTTTGGAAGATCAATTTAACATTAGAGTAGAAATTGAATCAAGTATTGTGGGTTTGACAAAATTGAGTGATAGTAGCAGATTGCACTTTTGTCGAGTGACTAGTTTTCAGAAAAAATAAAAGAGAAAATAGGTTTCAGAAATAATTACAAAACTTTTCACGGATCATTATAACATGTCATACAATTAGGCATCGATGCTTAGCAAATATCAATAATAGCTCCAAACAAGAAATAGATATGCCAAAAATGTATAAGCTATTTCACATTAGCGGTAGAAATATTAGGTTGGCTGTGAGAAGGAGAGGATTTTGCGATTCCTTGAATCCAAATGGATTTAATAGATTTATCCACAAAAGCAAACAAATATCAAATAGGCATGCAAGAAACCCAAAAAAAAAAACCACTATTGCAGTTCAATGTATAGATATCAATTGGGTTTTCCATAATTGCTAGATATTTGACCTTATTTTCAAACAAAAATATTGTTAAAAATAAGGACAACACGTAGACAGCAACACAAGCCTTGAAACATGGACACTGTAGACCTTCACTAGTCTCCGCCTTTTATAATTAGTAAGACATTTGAAAGAACTGTAGCTTTCTTGCTGAGACTATCAGCTAGATCGACAACTCATTAGTAATTCCAATGATCATTGCCAAAGGAAATTCCATCAAGTAAGACAAGAAAAAACTAACAGATATTTGATGAAACAAGAACTTATATAAGCTTTACTCATTGTGTCAAACAGATTTACTCATTAGTAACTTAAACATCCTATAATTGGGTAGGAATCTGTTAAAGGAATGCTGCATCAATTTTTTAATAATATCAACATCTGTTAAAGGCACTGAGTTATCAACAAATTCCCACCAACTGATTACTTCAACATCTTATAATTGGGTAGGAATCTGATAAAGGAATGCTGCATCTTTTTAATGTTCAAAACTCTACTTGATTTTTCATTTTTTTTTTCGTAAATCCTTTAAGCTTCATTTGGTATAATTTCTTCAAGTAGATTTTTTGAAAATAAATTTTTTGAAAGAAAGTTATTAGTTGTTTTATTATTAATTAAAAAAGCGCCGATATTAAATTTTTTTAATACACTGAGTTATCTTTTGGGCAGGAATCAAATAGAGCTTTGAATCTGTTAAAGGCATTGAGTTATCTTTTTAATGTTCCTTTAACAGATTCCTTTTTAATGCTCACAGCTCTACTCGATTATTATTATTTTTTTTAATCCTTGAAACTTCATTTGGTATAACTTCTTCAAATCTTTTGGAAATAGATTTTTAGAAAAAAATTATTGGTTGTTTGGTTGTTAATTAAAAAAACACTTTTAAATTATAAAAGGTTTGATTAAATTATTTTTAAAGTACTGTTAGATTATTAATTTACCACAAAATATATATGAGAGAGAAGTAGTATATTCATTTCAGAAATATAATTGTTTCAATATCAACCATAAAAAATTAATCAATTGTAGTAGTAATAAAGATTTTATTGCTCATTCATAGTTTAATTCGCCTCAAGAAATAAAATTACAATGTATATATATAAATTAACGAACCAATAACAAAAGCAATTACAGTATATCATTTCATTACTTCAACAAAACACTTCATTTATATCAACGAACTAATAATAAAATTAATTACAGTATATATATAAAACAAATATGGTATAAAATATTCATAACAAAGAAAACCAAAAACTAGAATATATATGCATACATACGCAATGCCTATATATATAGTGTGTATATGCAAAATCAGCATAAGATGATAAAAACAAAAAAATTATAGTATATGTATAGGCCAAAACCAATTGAAAAAAATATATATACAAAATATAGAAAACTTACCAATTAAAGAGAAGTTATTAGATGTTTTTATTAAAAAAATAAATGAAAATGAATGCTATGTATTTATATTTATAAAGAAAGTTTAATAGAGTTATAAGGGTATAAAAATATTAACAAAATAAAATAAGGGTAGATTAGACATTTTAATCTTTAAAAAAAAAAAAAAAAACTTAAAAAAATCTATTTAGAAAAACTCAAAATTCTAGCTTATCCAAGTAGATCTTTTTTAGCTTTTATAATCTCGCAAAAGCTCTACCGAGATGTCAACCAAACAATGTTAAAAAAAAAAAACAAAATTCAAGTAGAGCTTTTACCATTAAAAAAAATATATTTTTGACGGGCCCCGACTCTTATACTCAAGGCGACCAGCTCGGCAACCCCACGGTGACCTTCCAGTTAAGAATTGCTCCGACTGAAAAGTTTTCATAAAGCTAAACCTTTTTAAAACATCTTTTAGAAATTTTTTATTTGGCGAAAATGGGTGGAACTTTTTCATTTTTAAAATATACATTTACAAAACAGAGTTTAGAAAAATTTTGACAAACAAGAGCTGTTTTTCTAAATATTCCACCCTGTAAAAATTCACTGAAATCTGTACACTTCAAATACAAATAAATTTCTCAACTATTGGGCCTCAAACCCTCTTTTCCTTTTCACAAACAGCTACAAACATACTCTAATTTGAAAGATAACTTGAAATCATAAACAATTCATGCATAAACAAGATTTTCAAAAGTTACATACAAATATATACAAAATTCATTTCACAAGTTTTCAAAATCGTAAATATCATACATGTATATACAAAGTTTCACAGCAACACTCAATAGTGACCGGCTACTCTGGGGTTGGAGTTCCTACTACTGTAGTGTCTGCACCTGTACCTATCCCTAACAGGTTTTATTTATAAAACAATAAACTAGGTGTGAGCTACTAAGCTTAGTGAGCGTCATATGTAAATTTCCATTCAATCTACTTTCAAAATATCTTCCCTAAAAACTTTAAAACACAATTTCTTAACTATAATCATGCTATAGCAATTAAATAAATTTCCTAAAAACTATATGTAATTTAAAAGCATAAATAGACATTTATAACAATATAGGTCATGCATCAAAAATCTGAAATTCAGTAATGTATTGAAAAGCAAACTTTCTGGTTTCGGAAAACAATTTTGAAATGCTTTTCAAATATCAAACGATGCATAAAATAACATTTTGTATGATTTCATTTTTCTGCTATAAATCATAAACAGTGGTGACATTTAAGTTTTCAAATAGTCTTTGAGTAAAATAAGTCAATCACTGATAATTTATTCCACATGGTATATTGGTATATGGCAAAGCGAAATTTTTCATCGCTCGGTGTGGAATTTATCCTCGCACAGGCCATCTGTTAGGCATCTACTAGTGGAATTTATCCTCACTAGGAGTAGCATTTATCCTCGCTCAAGACATCTATCTAGTAATTACGTAGCAGAATTCATCATCGCTACGAAGCGGAATTTATCCTCGCTAAGGTGGAAGCTAGCTAATAGTATACCATGTACATGCATTGGGTGACATACAGGACTAAACTAACTGACATATTCCCTTCTGCTGTTAGTGATAGACATTCCCGACAACCCTGTCAATGCATGCTTAGGGTACTCAACCTCAACCGATAATATCGGGATACCTTTAAGGCATACCATAGGCTCACAAATCATTTCCAAACATTTCGCTTTTATCATATAAATCATATTTCATACAAAATTTTCAATATTCATGCAAAAAGATTCTTGTACGGCAATTCATTAATCATAGAAATTAACTTTCATTCATATACAGAATGAATTTGAATTCATCATATAAAATCAACATGAATAGGAATATAAACATTTTGAAACCTTTTTATAAGGACACTCATCTTATTTCCCTAGTTCACTATAAAACTCAAAATCAACGAAAAGGTTTCCTCGTCTCCGCCTAACCTACACATTTTCATAATCTATTTTAGGTTACGTCGTAACCAACGTTATCCATACGTATATTTTCGATAACCATGGATCAATCCACCCAAACATTTAGCTATACTAATATTTCGAAACACCCTTTTTAAATCCTATCAACTCCATTTATTCGCATTTACTTTCCGTTTGAAACTCTAAATTTCTAAACACGTAAAAGACGTCGAATAAAGTCTAATTTTGCTCTAATGCATTAAACGAAATTTTCATATCAACTCCCTATGTTGGCCAAACCTAACACATTTTCATACCATTAATCGCATTTAAATTTTCTCATTCTAATCACACTGAAACATATGCATAGGGATGTAAATGTAAGTCCAATTTATAAAATCTCACTTTGTGCAAATAACCAAAGTTTGGCCACAACTTAATTACTTGATATTCTATTGATTTCTTTTTCAAATTCATGTTATTTCCATCATCCAAATACTCCATAAAATCACACAAACCAACCAATAATAATTTTCTATCATTTTGACACATCTTGGCCGAATACATGTCAACTTGAATTACCAAAGTTTGTTTTTCATTTCAACATAAAATTCCAACCTTTTAACACATTTTCAAGTATGGAAATTACTCAAGCAACTCAAACTCAAAATTAACTACATCAAACCCCTCTTGGCTGAATCCAACATATAATAACATATCAACATTTCAGCAAGTTTTAACACTTGAATTCACATCAAAACACATCATATTTCTTAACAAATCAACCAAAATAAATTTTAAGTCATTTCATCCATTTTGGTCGAGACTTCATCAACATCCATTTCAATTTTCTCACTTGATTCATCATCAAATCCACATGCAATTCAACCTCCACATTAATGAGATTTCAAATCCTAAAACCCAAACATAATATCACAAAATTCATTCATTTCTTCAACAAAATTCATGGAAACTTAAAGCTTACTTCGTGGAATGGATAAATCTTACTTCTAGCTTTGTTCACACCCCTTACATGTGATGGATTCTCTCAAAAACAGCTTTGAAATCACTCAAAGAAGCTGTTGTCCTTCTTGTGCAGCTCTCGGCAGAATGCTTCCCTTCAAGGCCGAACAACACTTTCCTTCTCTTGTTTTTGGCGTGTGACCGAATGTTTCTTGGTTGTGTTTCTCTTGCATGTGATGAAATTCTTCTAAAATGGCTTCAAATCTCCACGTGCAGCATTCGGTCTTCAATTCTCCTCTTCAGCCGAACACTTCACTTCTTGTTTCTCTTTTTTTTTTTGTGTTTTGACCGAGCTGCTCTCTTGTTTGCTTCTCTTGTTTGTTTGCTTTTAATTTCACTATATATATGGTTTATGGATGTTAGCCACTTGTCATTCAATCTCCTTCCATCACCATACACTTGTCACATTTCTTTTTTTATTAACCATACATTTGTCATGCTTGTTTCCATTCCATATGCCACTTGTCCACTTTCACTTATTTTTTAGTACTTTTCGATTTTCGTGTTCGAAATCATTTCTGGTCCATCTGAAAATTTTATTATAACCCAATTTCACATCCGAAAATTTTATTAGGATTCAATTATACATCCGGGTCAGTCCATTTCAAATTATTTTATTATTTCACAAATAAAAACCATCATCGGACCCTTCTAGAAATTTTTCAAAAATTCAATTTCATATCTAGGCACTTTAATTTATTTTTATTACTCCATAAATATGTCACACTTAATACGATACATGTATGGTACAATAATTCGAGAGGGTATGTTACACTTTTGGTCAATTGATGAGTTATACCAAACGTACAATTAGTTGTCACATCTCAATAGAGCTTTTAGGTAATTAAAAAAACCGAAAATTATCTATTTGACGAAACTCAAATTTTGAGTTTTTTCAAGTAGATTTTTTTGAACTTTTTGAAAACAATTAAAAGGTCTAAAATACCTCTACTATATTTTATTAATTCCACTATACCCCTAATACACTTTAGCTTTCCTTCTCTTGCTTTACGTTGTCTCAATTTCATTTTGTTATAAGCTGTTATTACTTCTTACATTGTTTCATCATTATAGTTTATCATCACCAACATAATTAATAAAATTTGCAATTAACATAAGAGAACTAGCGGCGAAAGCTTCCAAAAGAAGTACTCGGAATGGTGATGATTCAATAGAAAAAGATGCCGATACGAAGGAAAGGGACACGAGGCAACTTGTATCCTTTCGAGATGCACTTATGAAGGGTTCGAAGTCGAAAGACATGTTGAAAGCACATTCGGATACTGATGAGGAGTCACCTAGAGAGGAAAGTGATTCTAATATTCGTTCTCAACGATCTTGGGACTCTACTGATTTGGTGATTGGATGAAAGATGGTTTACCAGCTCTTTCTTTATCTGGACACCTAAAGGAGCAAATTGTAAAGCCATGGAAGACGTTGGTGATTGTAAAATTGTATGGAACAAATATTGGTGATAAGATGCTTTGTGATCGTCTGCATGCTCTATGGCATCCTATCGGATGGTATACGATGATTGACCTTGAAAATAATTTTTCTTGGTTAAGTTTTTTGAAAAATAGGATTATACACATGTTCTAATGGATGGACTGTGGATGATTATGGGACATTACCGTATAGTGGAATCATGGGAGCCAAATTTCATTCCTTCTGAAACAAATATTTCTAATGTGGTGGCTTGGATTTGCTTCCCTAGAATGTCTATTCAATATTATAACAAAACAATTTTGGAGTATTTGGGAAATATGGTGGGCCAAACTATAAAGATTGATATTAATACAAGTAGAGTTCAAGGAGAAAAGTTTGCAAGAGTAGCAGTGTGTTTAGATTTATCTAAACCATTAATTCCAAAAATCCGGTTAGATGGATGACGATAGAGAGTTGAATATGAAGGCTTGCAACATATTTGCTTTTCGTGTGGGAGGGTTGACCATGATTCCTTGGCTTGTCCGATCAATAAAAGAATGAGCAATGATTATATACAAGTTGATAATGGTATCAATGAGGTGAATAACAATAACAAAGACAACGTCCAGCAATCTGGAATGGTGATTGAGGAACAAACAAGTGCATTTGGACCATGGATTGTCGCTTCTCGATAGAACCAACGAGCACCAAAAGGAACCGTAATGGTAGTTGCAGATAAAGATAGTAAGTAAGGAAATCAAGGAACAAGTTTGATGTTTTAGCGAATACTATGGAGGAGCGACCTATATTGGCGGAGAATCCAACTAATGATGGGAAAAGTATCATGGCTATTAAAGAGACAAGTCAACCAAAGATACAAACTAATCAAAGTGAATCAAGAATTCGTCTCACTCGCAATGTAACCTTCACTCATCAAATGGACCACCAGATCAAAATTGTTGGCCCCATGAGCCACTTGACAAATACGAAGGCCCAACCCACAAAGAAGCAAGATAGAATAAGCAACAACATGGAATCTGACTTAGCTCCACATAACAGCCCAAAAAGAATTTCCTATATAAGTGGCGTCTAAATGTATGTTGACTCCATGCATGAAAGTGAGTTGGTGAACCAAATATTAACTACACCCATGAATGATATACGTCCCATAACTAGTGAATTGAGGACTAGCATTCAAGTGGTCGAGCTCCCCTAGCACATGGAGATGGATAAGATGAACCGTCGGATCCACCTCAAATTCTCGATAAATGGAAGGAAACAGAATGTCTGGTTGTGAAAGATAGGAGTGACATTGGTCTCATGGAAGAGCAAGTCTCTTAGTTCTCTCTTGTAGTTGCAGAGACATCTAAGAGATCTAGATGGTATGTTGTCAACCTTATTCTCGATTTTCTCATGTTATTAAGACACAATATTTTGTGTTGGAATTGCCAAGGAGCAAGAGGTAAAGTGTTCTTACGAACGGTTCGGGATTTAATAAGAATCCATCGACCTATGATTGTTATTATAGTAGAACTTAGAATTAGTGGAACGAGTGCAATGGAGGTTATTTCTCAGATTGGACTCTCAATGTCATATACGGTGGAATGCGATGGTTGTACAGGTGGAATTTGGCTGTTATGAGATTCAAATGTGGTAGGAATTGATATTATTGCAAGCCAGTTTCAGTTCATTCATACCAAGGTCACAATAAAAAAATCAAAACTCGGTTTGGTACCTTATAGCAATTTATGCAAGCCCTCAATCGGTTACTCATCGTGAACTTTGGCATGCTTTACCAAGAATTGGTGGGGTAGGTACATTCCCTTGGATTGTTATTGGAGACTTTAATGTTGTATTATCTACTGCGTAGAAAAGTGGTGGTAGTCCAGTATGCATGAGCTATTGTAATGAATTTCAAGATAGTGTTGAACAGGCTAAACTAATGGATTTGGGGTGTAAAGGGAATTTGTTCACTTGGTAGAGAAGGAACGTGTATGAAAGACTGGATAAAGCACTTTGTAATTTGAAGTGCAGGATAAGTTGGAGTGAAACTGTTGTGTATCATCTTCCTAGAACGAAGTTTGATCATTGCCCGATCCTTGTTAAGATGGACATAAGGGAGTACAGTGCCCAGAATCACCCGTTTAGATTCCAATTAGCTTGGTTCACTCATGATTTTTTTGACAAGATAGTAGATCAACATTGGAAGGGGAGTGGTCCAGTGGATGTTTTAATTGCAGAATTCACTAGGGAGCTAGGAGTATGGAATAGAGATGTCTTTGGCAATATTTTCATTAGAAAGAGGAAGTTGTTAGCCAAGTTAAATAGGGTTCAGATAGCTCTTGGCACGAGATATTCCCGAAGACTGGAGGAGCTAGAATCAAAGCTTAGAACAGAATATGATCAAGTTCTTTTCCAAGAAGAATTAATTTGGTTTTAGAAATCCGAATGTAATTGGTAGTATTATGGTGATAGTGTAAGACCCCGAAACCAAACCGATCTAATAAACTATTTATATGTATATATATATATATATATATAGTTTATTCATGTAGCTCGTAAGGAAGCTTAGGTGGGGTTTAAATAAAATTATAAGGGGCTCAATTAGAAACTTAAATTAAAAAGCCTAAAGAGAAAATAACTCAAGTGAGCCCAATTAGGAACTATACTAGTATGGCTCAATTGTTTTCTAAACACATCCAATTGTTTTTCTAAATACACCCACCTAAGGACAAACATGTAAAAAGAAAAATGTAAGAGAGGTAAGATGGTAAAGAATGAGTATGTAAGAGGGGTAGAATTGTCTACCACAAAAGAAAAGAAATTATGAAACTTTTGAAAGGCAATTGATGGAAAAGAAAGATTCTCTAGAAAGGACAAAAATAAAAATGAAATGTTATGGAAAGGGCAAGATGGGAAATGCAAAAGGACACTTGGTTAGATTTTTATTTGATAGAAAAATAAGTGGTGAAAAAGATAGCTAAATGGATGAAATTAGGGCTATGCATGAGATTATATATATGTGTGTGTAATTTTTGTAAATTAAAAAGGTCATTCCACCATTTTCCTCTCTTTAGTCGAACACCCCTCAAAGGAAGAAGGAAAAATCAAATGAAAGGAAGAAGAAAGAAGGAAGGAGAAATAGGAAGAGGTGAAGAAAATCATGGGAGTTCGGAGATGGAATTGTGATGAGAAACTAGTTTCAATTTAGAATCAATTTTCTTAGTTTAGTTCTTGTAGATCCTAAATAAGTTTTTGATGTTGTTTTAGGTGAAAAATGTTCTAAGGAGAAGACAAGTAGAAGAGGATTTTCATAGGGCTTGGAAGTAACCTAGTGAGTAGATATTTTCCCTTAACTTGATTTATGAAAATGTTTTTGTTATGTTTCAATTTTTATTAGTTTTGAGATTTAATTATGTTTTGTAATTTATGAATTTTGATATATGTTCTAAGATTTTGAAGCATGTTTTAAGATTTTGAATTATGTTTCATAATTTGAGAAAAATGGATTATGTTTAGTATGGATGTTTGATGAGATATGGATTTTAGAATATGTTTTGAGATTTTTAAAGTATACTTAGAATCCAAGAATTTTAAATTATGTTTTTATAAATTTAGATTATTTTTTATTAATTTTAAGATGTGACTTGTGAATTATGAAGTATGAATTTTATTTTGAAACCTTAAGATATACTTTGTGATTTATGGAATTTAGATTTTATCTCATGATTTTAAACTATGTTTTATGGTTTATAAATTAGAAACTATACTTTTGGTGACTCTAAAATACAATGGATGATTTGTGAATTAAATAGTTGTGTTGAATTTCCAAAGTGACATTTATAATTTAACAAAGTAAGTTTTGATTTTATGGTTACCAAATTATGTTTTACAATTTAACAAAGTAAGCTTTAAATTTATAATTTCTAAAGTTAGCTTTATGATTTAATAAAGTAAATTATGCTATATGGGTTTTAAAGTATGTTTTTACAATTTAATAAAATAACTTATGTTTCATGGTTTATGAATGAAATTATTTGATTTTGAAAACATAAAGTATATTTTGTAATTTATGGATTTAAGATTTTGTTTTGTGATTTTAAAATATACCTTATGGTTTGTGAAATTAGAAACTATACCTTTTGGATATTTTAAAGTATGTTTGAGGATTTATGAACTTTATAAATTGTAATGAGTTTTCAAAGTGTGTTTTACAAACTAATAAAGTAAATTATGTTTTATAACATATTTTATAAATTGTATGAAAAACTATGATTTTGATAGTACATGCATTGATGAGATTTTGTTGGAAATCAAATTTTAGTATGGAAAGCTTTACAAAAATATACTTGGAATTTTAATTGTAAAATATATATATATATATATATGTTTTTAGAAAAGAATTGAGAAAGGAAAGAAAAGTAAAAAGGTTTTTAGAACACCAAAATGTACCCTTCCCTCTAATGGTCATTGGCATCATGTGAGTAAGGCCGAAAAGTCGCCTACCACATGCTAACGCAAAAGTCAGAAAGATGAGTCATTAGGGGCTTGAGAGAGAGTCATTGAGTCGCCTAGCATATGGATGGCAGAGATTATCCTCGTCCTCTGCATGTGTGTTGAATATTTTCATCACGTATGACAGAATTTCCGAGTACTAATTTGGTGTAGACTTCAAATCTAAAATCTTATTAAAAGAAAAGTCTACAGATTTTAGATCTTTATATGTTACATATACAGAACGAGAAATTACAAAATACCAGATTTACAGAAAGAGAATTCCAAAAAGGTTTTACAAATTATAGATCTTCATAATTATATTATTACAGTTATAAAGATTATTTATATAGAGGTTATAGTTTTTACAATGATATAAAATTTGTATTCAGTTTTATTCATAGATATGATCATTGAAATTGTTTCTTTTTATCAACAAGATCATATTTAATATTAGTTTTACTATTTTGAATACGAAATTTTATGAATCACTGAGAAGTATTTATGGTTAAGAAAAATATGTTATGTTTATTTAGAAATATTTGTAAAAATTTATATCCACTCACTGGACATTAGACTCACTCTTTTATAAAACCATTTTTCAGGTATTCGTTGTAGGTTTGTGCAGATGTTTACACATTGTGAGAAGAGTCATATGATGACAAATAGTTGAATTTGTGTTTATTATTTTGTTTATCAAATCTCGTAAGTGTATTTCCAAAATAGTTTCACAAATTAAAAGTCATTTTACATAGATTTGAAAGTATTTTATATGTTTAGTTTATGGGTTCAACTCGAGAAATTTAAAGATTTTAGTTTTGTACAATTTACATTTTGATCAAAGTCATTATCAGAATTATGATGATTATTATTTCAATAAATCTATATTTTAATTAAGAAAACCCCAATTTTCACAAGATTCTCCCAAACTCGAGATAGGAGTCGGGTCAAGTCCTGTCAAATAGAAATATTATTATTTTTAGACGTCAACTATCATCCATAGGCAACATAATAAGATTCTAAGATTAAAGGATAATGCAAGGAATTAGGTGGAAGATCAGGATCTATTAAAGGTCTTAGTCAGAGGGTATTTTATGGCTCTTTTTTCGGATGATATGACTAGCATTAATACATACTATACGAGTTATTTTCCTACTCTAAGTCGTTTTTAATTAACTTTGTTGGAAGCTACGGTTTCTGAGGATGAGGTGAATGATACCCTTTTTAGTATGGATGGAACGAAAGCTCCAAGACCGGATGGTCTTCAAGCTGTTTTCTATCAGAAACAGTGGGAAAAAGTTAAATGGGTTGTGTTTGGTTTTATTAAAGATATTTTCCAGCGAAGGGCATCTTGTGCTTGCATTAATCAGACCTTTCTATGTCTTATCCCTAAGGTTCCAAGCCTTCATCATATGAGTCAGTTTCGGCCCATTGGTTTATGTAATTTTATCTTCAAAATCATTACCAAGCTAGTGGTGCATATGTTGAAAAGTGTTATGCCAGTCTTGGTCAATCCTACACAAACCAAATTTGTTCCCGGAAGACAAATTTTTAGTAACATCATTACTGCACAAGAGGTGATTCACTCGATGAAAATAAAGCAAGGAAAGAAAAGATACATAGCAATCAGCTAGATTTAGCGAAAGCTGATAACAAACTTCAATGGAGTTTTATATAGGAAACTTTATTGGTTATTGGCTTTCCGAATCAATTAATTAAACTCATTATGGATTGTATTACGGGCTCTACAATGCAGGTTCTATGGAATAGGGAGGTTACAGACTCTTTTCGTCCCACGAGAGGAGTGAGACAAGATGATCCTTTTTCCCCTTGCATCTTCATTCTTTGCTTGCAAAGGCTTTTGCAAAGAATTGCCAAGCTAGTACAATATAAAGTTGGCATCCAATGTTTCTTGGTAAAGGTCCTCCATTATCTCATTTGTGTTTTGCTGATGATATTTTTCTTTTTGCTTAGGCTTTATTGCAACAAGATAAGCTAAGATTGTAAAAGATTGTTTACATTCTTTTGTATGGTTATGGTCAAGAGGTTAGTGCTAATAAAACCCTCGTTTATTTTTCAAAAAGTGTTATGGATGATGTGGCGAGGAATGTTAGCCATGAGTTCGGGGTTTGCAAGAACAAATAATTTAGGAATTTATTTGGGGAAGCCTCTGTTGCATGGTCAAATCTCAAAGACTACGTGCAACTCTATTGTGGAGAAAATTAATAAAAGGCTCTCGGGTTGGAAGGTGGATCGATTGTCTCTTGTTGGCAGAATCATTATTGCTAAATCTATTATCAGCACAATTCCAATATGTGTCATGCACACTATCCGATTTTCGAAAATGTTATGTGATGATATTGACAAAAAGGTGCGGAATTTGCTTAGGGCTCATCTGTTGATAAGAGGAAACCTCATTTGATTAATTGGAAAACAGTTTGTGTTCTGAAAAATTAGGGTGGTCTTGGCTTGTGTAATATGCAGGCAATGAATAAAATATGCCTAATGAAGCTTGCGTGGAGTATATGGACCAAACCTAATGAACTTTAGGTTAAAGTCCTTCAAGGTAACTATGGTAATATGAGTTCAGAGCTCCGTGATTTTAGAGTAAAGGGCCATCATTCTTCTACCTAGAAAAGCATTTGTTTTGTCTGTCGCTAGGTGTAAAAAGGGACAGTGTGGAAAATTGATGATGGCAATATGACTACATTTTGGTAGAATTCTTGGCTAGATGGAGAGGATCCTCTTATAAAACATTGGAGATGTCCTTTAGCGCATGATGAGCTTGAATGGACGGTGGCTTCTTATGTAGACTCGGAAGGTAATTGGAAGTGAGAGGAGTTTCAAGAGCTGATACCGGTTCATGTTGGTTTGAAAATTGCAACCATGTTTCGCCCTAAACCGAGTTTGGGAAGGGATTGTAGAAGTTAGACATTTGAAGAGTCAGGGCAATTCAGTGTTAAAAGTGTTTATTTGCTAACGAGTGACAATGCTCGACATAAACCTACTGGTTTGTGGAATAAACTTTGGAAACTGCATGTCCCTCAACGAGTTAGAGCTTTTGCTTAGTTGGCTACTAGTGAGAAATTCCTCACCAATGAGTTGAGAGTGAAAAGAAAGATGACCATGAGTGCAACTTGCCCTCGCTGTTCTCAGACTGTTGAATCTGAAATTCGTCTTTTTTGGGATTGCCTGGTTGCCAACTGTATCTGATATAGATTTGTGGATTCAAAATTTTAGGGTGTCTTTGATCAACTTCCTTTTCAACAATGGTTGAGCATGAATATGGTAATTGCTAGTTGTAATAGAAGTCTGTTGGAATGGAAGCAAATCTTTTGGGTTATAATGTGGTTCTTATAGAAATGGCATAATGATCTTGTTTTCAATGAGAGAAGTTTCTTGGTCCCTTATATGGCAGATTGGCTTATTTGTAAGGCTGATGAATACCGGCAGACAGAGGAATAATGTAGAAAGATGGTGAACAAATAAAAGCACGAGGAATTGGTGGGGTGGAAGCATCCTCCTAGGGATGGGTGAAGTTAAATACAGATGGGTCGCCGAAAATGGTTTCTGGTTTAGCTACTGCAAGTGGGCTGATTCGAGATGCAGTTGGGACCTGGAAGAGGGGTTTTACTCAAAATCTAGGATGTTATTCAATATTTCAGGTAGAAGCATAAGGAATTCATACAGGCTTACAAATGGCTTGGGATATGGGTGAACATAAAGTTATGGTGGAATGTGACTCAAAACTAGTCTTTGATGCAATTAAAGGAAGATCCTCTTGTGTTAATGCATAATCCTATCATTGTTGCAATTGGAATGCTTGTGGGAGAGGATTGGGAGGTTAGCTTGAAGCATATCTTTAGAGAGGCGAACAGGCGTGCAGATTGGTTGACCAATTATGCTCACCAACTTCCTTTGGGGGTTCATTTTCTTGATCAAACTCCTTCAGGTGCGTATGATCTCTTATTTGGTGATGTTCTGGGGGCAGCTTGGCCCCGGATGATTAATGTAGTAACCTAAGGCTTTGAAGCATCTTTTTAGATTTAAAAATATATATATACATAGTTTATCATCACCAGTCCATGATTATGTTTTTTATTTGTTAAGCAACATTCTGTATTTGGAACCATAAGTGACTATCTCTCTTGTTCTATATTTGCAGACCCTTCTTTTGAAATTATAAAAAGCCAATTGTCAATTTCCTGTTGTATATACTTCAAAAAAAATGATAATGAAAAGAATTGCAGAAGATAAAACAGTCCAATATTGTATTGAAAAATGCTCCATTCCTCAACTTTTAGTCATGTATTTTCTCTTAGTCAGTTTCATGGATGCACAGTGAAACTTGGCCTGCAAAATTAGCTCAAGCTTATTATGCAACCGATTTGAAATTTTGAATGCATCTCTGAATTTTGACACCAAAAAATCTGAACTTTTGCCCCCACAGAATGTAAGCAGGAATTGAGCAATAGCAACATCCCAGATACAGTAGACCAAAAATTCAGCAAAAAGAAAAACATAAATAAATAAATAAATAAAAAAAAAAAAAAGAACAACGCTAGATGATATGTAAAAACAATGAAATCAAACCCAGCATATCATCATTTACTGGATAGCAGTGGTCAAAATGATAATACATAAATAATTAGAACATCTTCCTACGCCGTACCCCAAATTAGCAGCACTAGTTCTGTCTTCTCTATGCAAAACCTTAACTAACAAAATAAATGTCAGTTAACACGATTTGACTTATAACAAAATCAATATATTTTTTTTGGTAAAAATTTAGAGTGAAAAACATAATGATGTCTCTTATTTTTTTTGATAAATTTATAATCTAAAAAAGTTTTTAGAAGTAACATAACCAAATAATCTGTAAATTAAAAGTATTTTTTTAATTGATAACCAAACAACTACCAACTTCTTTTTTAAAATTTTACTTCTAAAAGATCTATTTCTAAAGCTTTACTTTTAAAAGATCTATTTGGAGAAATTATGTTAAACAAAGCTTTAGGCTCAATTATCAATATAGATTAGATAAATCAGAAGTTCTTAGTGCAAAAGGTTTCTAATTTATCTCCAAAAAAAAAATCTAATTTTGTGGAAAAATACATTTTACATTGACATTTCGCCCAGCAAATTTTGGTAGGCAATGGAACACAAAAAATGATCATTTTGAAATATTTTCAAAATGACCATAAATTTGATTCGTTGATAGATTGTTCAATTAAAATTTAAAGATGTTTGGTTTGAATAGTGGGTTTAAAAAGTGGTTTTTAATTTTACATTGATGTTTTGGTCTCCAAGAATTTCGTACACAAAAAATGATTAATTAGAGAAAAATCTCAAAATGATTCCAAATTTATTGGAAAAATCTCAAAAACTCATCCGTATTTTGCCTAAATCTTGCTTTTCTCACTATATTTTTATTTTTATCTAAAATCTCTTCTAATATTAAAAAGTTAACAAAAAAAATTAGTCTAACATGTGCAAACTTTAATTAAAAAAAAAAAAAAAACCTTGGTTAAGATATTTTTATTTAAAAAATATAAAATAATATTTAAAAGTAAAAAAATTATAAATTAATAAAATTTATCTCTAAAATCCATCTCATAGATGGATAATAGAGATCAACACTCCAAATGAAAATATAAAAAACTTAAAAATTACCCAAAAAAAAGTGGAGATTTGATTTTCAAACCAAACCTAAATCAAATTTTTTCTTCCCTCAATTAAACGTCACCGAACACAAAACTAAACCCTTCAACCCAACAGCCATCATCAATTCTCTCCCCCTATTTCTTCTTTCTTCCCCATCTACAAATCCAGATTTTTGGGTTTTTAACTGCAAGAAATCTAGTCATCAATCATCATTAATCGTAAAAAACCTAACCTGCAATCATCAATCATCATCACCAACATTAGCCATCAATACCGGCCCATAATCCTAAACCACAAGCATTAACTGCAACTATCAAAAGCTGCCCAAAACAATCATCAATCATCAAAACCTTGACCCGCAAAAACTTGCAAAAATGAATGAGAGAGAGAGAGAGAGAGAGAAGAAGAACAAGAGAGGAGAAAGAAAGGAGAAAGAAATGAACAGTGGTTGATGGGTGCCGTGGTTGATGGTTTAAGGGTGAAGTATTGGATTTTTTATTTTATATTTTATATATGTTGATGTTATTAAATTTATTTATTGATTTATTTTATTAATAAATATTTATTTAAATTGAGTAATGCAATTCCTTTTTTACTTCTGGAGTTAAACAGCCAACATCTTCAACTTAATAGAATCAATGATAATCAAGGGTATTATTGTTCTATCACACACCTCCAAAAGTATTTTCAATACTTATATTAACATCGAAATCTTGAATAAATATCAAACTAGAGGTAACAAAAGCGAGATTTAGGTAAACTATAGACGAGTTTTTGAGATTTTTCTAATTTTATTTTATATAGATTAGATCGATTGAAAGCGTTTGGTGGAAACTGCTATTTCATTTTGTGCAGAAAATAATTTTGCATTTTCACCCTCACAAATTTCATAGGGTTTAGTACATGAAAAGTGATCATGTTTTAAAAGTTCCTTGAACAACCCCAAATTTAAAATCAACTAGTGGTAATTCGAATAATAACAAATAACCTAAGATGTTATGTACTAATCAGAAGAAAAATATATTTTATTTGCAATAAATAAATAAATATATATATACATGTAAGTATTTAGAAGTTAGTTTTATGAGCAATTTGATAGGCAAAAATAACTAAAGAAAAACACAATAAATATGAGAAATTAAAACAAAATATAAGGTCAGTGAGAACAAATTACGAACAAATAATAGTAAAATAACAACAACAACAATAGGTATTAAACAAATTACGAAACATTGGACAAACGCAAAAGGTCAAAGAGATTAATTTGTACTGGATTGCAATGTAAATGAGAGCATTGGAGACACGGCCAATGCAGGCGCTTGGGACTGCATCAATTATGATAACATCAAAGCTAAGACAACTCAGATTTCAGCTTTTTGCCATTTCACACCATCGGAACGGTCAAATATAACATAAAAGACAACTTATAAGTCGCTATTATTTTAAAAGTAACGCAAACGCAGAGTGGGTTAAACGAAATTAGCTCTGATACCAATTCAGATGGTCACAATATAATCTGCAATATCATCAAGCCAAACCAAACCAAACAAAACAATGCATGCCTCAGCTAAAATGGGTAACACAGTTGTCCTTCTGCTGCTACTGATAAGCTTGGGGTACCAGCTGGTTTTTTCACAGAACCAGCACCAGCACGTAAGTATCATGAACCGATTAGGTAATGGGAAAAACATGAGCCTACACTGTCAATCGAAAGACAACGATCTGGGACAGCACATCCTTGCTGATGGAAGTGACTTTGGGTGGGACTTCTCTGTTAATGCATGGGGAACCACATTATTTTACTGCGACATGGGATGGGAAGGTGTACAACAATATCATTTTGATGCTTATGACTTCCAGAGGGATCATGTTCGATGTCAGACTCAATGCTTATGGCTAATTTCAACAGAGGGCATCTATGGCTTGAATGGACAAACTGGATTTTGGGAATATACTTACCACTGGCCAAACTGATTTCGAATGATTCCTTTATCTTCTCTTTCTTTTCTTGTGAGAATCTCCTTGTTGTTGAATCCTGATGGAGCATTCCTTTCTTTCTTTGAGTGCCTAAATATTTTGCTGTTACAAACTCATCAATCATCTCTGCACTTCTAACGAAACAAAAGAAAACACAAATAGCTGCAAAATTGTTCTCTTCAGTGAATAATTATGAAGCAATCACATTTACTAAAACAATGTGTACACAACTCAGATAGTGGATTCATTCTTGTACCCATTGCAGATTCAAAAGACAGTGCCTTATCCTATTTCAAATTTTTCACTGGAATTCATAACAAAACACATCATTTTTAAAATCTTTTTACAAAGATAAACTTCAGCATTTGGCCATCAACCTCATCCCAACAATGGACAAGTCTGAAATTCGTTGCATTCCAGCTATAGCAAGAGTACCAATTTCACTACAAAGATGTCTTATATAACGAAACTAAACAAATTGAGCAAAACAGCTGCAAAACTTTTCTAATACATAGTTCAAAATAGATGAAATTATCATATCCTTTTCAAACATTGGTGAATTCTTCCAACACAAAAGTTCAGATAAGAAAACAAGGAAAAGAATGAATAGCTGACTAGCGATATCTTAGAATTGAAGGCCATGTTCCCGAGCTGCATCAGCAAGGGCTTCTATGCGCCCATGGTATGGGTATCCACCTGTGTCAAAGGCCACTTTAGTGATTCCTTTCTCCAAACAAGACTTTGCAATGGCTTCACCTACCCTTTTTGCCACTTCCTAAAGCCAAAAGCTCCATTGGGTGAGGATATTTGTTATTATATCAATACCATATCCAGTCAAAACAGAAGATAATAGTTGGCCTGTGCATTTTACTTAACCGTAATGTAATCGCCACTCATTACAAGAACTATAAGAAACAAGTAAACTGTAAAAAAGACCAGAGATAGTTGGTGGTTACAGTAACAATCTAGCAGTCTAATACTAACTAAAGTAATCAAAGTTTAATGAACCAGCACAATAGCGATGAGGGAACCAGAAACATACAATTTATAGTGCACTTGGTATCACCATTTTTAAATCGCAAAAAATGCTTTCATGTTTACAATAACATCATTGGGTTAATAGGGCTATGAACAAGTTGATAGATTGATACTCAAAAAAGCAACTAAAACTTACAATGGTAGGACCAGAAGTGTAGTCGAACTCCTCGGAGATGGGTTTCTGCATTGTTGAAGCAGAAGCAAGTGTGTGCATCTTGACATCATCAATGACCTGGACATAGAGATGTTTGTTGGAGCGGAAGACACTCAGCCTCGGCCTCTCAGCTGTTCCTTCAAGCTTATAAAGCAACATCACCAACAAAGGAAACATATTATAGCAATAACACACGTTTTCATGTGATATTTGATAATGTTGAAAGAATATTTGTTATTTTGACCAATTCCTATAAATTTAAAGATGATGAAGTGGGGGAGATGGGTATACTAGATAATTAAAAGAAAACCTAAAAAGCAAAGTAAAGAGACGAAACCTTCTTCCTGATACGAGAATGGCGGGCAGTGCGGTCTTCAAATCTGCTTCTGGCTTTGGCTTCAACTATGACAGGAGATGCTACTCCCCTCCTAACCACTAAATTGGACCCTGAAAAATCTCGACTTGAACCTAAAAAGGGACTCTGATAATTAACCATCCAAAGAGCTGCCATCTCTACTGTGCCTTTTCACTCTCTCCAATCCATACCTTTTAATAACACCTTATCCACTATCCAACGCTTGCGGCATTTGCCTTTTTCTTCTTTTTTTTTTTTTTAAACCTTTTAACACTCGCTGTAACTCCCCTTTGATCATCTTTTATCTTCATTTATCTTATTTACCTACTCCGTTTCTCAAGCACACCCAGTTCATTTTCTTAAACCAAATTTCAAAATTTAATTAACCCCATTGGGATATTAGGCCAGATTAGTCGCATTATAATTTGGACATGTTAGGCTACCATTTTTGTATTAATTTTTTAAATTTTGATAAATTGATAATATTGATTAAATTACCGCTGTCTACCAGATCACATTGTCCCACTAAGACACTGATGACCCTTGTCTGACTAGCTCAACCATAATAAAGATATACATCTTATTGCGGCTTTCAACCAAGCTGGTCAGTAAATTTACTGATTTTGTTTGCCTGTCAATCCTTCTGTATTGGGCAAGCCATCGCTCAACAGCACCAAAAACATGCCTAGTTTAGATTTATCATTTATAATAAGATATGCACAACCAGCAAGCCACAATCTCAAAATAGTCATCAAATTTTTTCAGAGCTCCTGCCTGCCTTCATTGTTCTTTAACTTCTTTTGGATCCAGGAAAACCACATCATCATTTCTGACAGAATTAGCTATTATGCGGATCAACTATATATAATAACTTCATTCTTACAATTTTCTAACTCCTGAACTCATAGCCTGATAGCATACAATGCGATCATTGACACTTTTGGTTTCTTTCCATCGTCTTTTGATGCACATTTTTGACTGGGGAGTAGCCATTTGCTTTATTCATCAGTTTCTCCCTCCTCATGTATGCAGCTTTTCAACGAGTGAGCTCAAAGGCAGATGGCACATCATGCAATGGGTGACCCTTCTGGTTTCTTTCCATTATTCTACGTGCAAGAGAAACTTGCTTGCCCACAACAAATATGAATGCCTTTCCCCTACCTCCAGCACCTCTGGCTGTTCTTCCAACACGCCGCACATATTCACTTGGATCACGTGGGAAGTCAAAGAGTACAACGTGATCCACACCAGCAAAGTCGATTCCCCGGGATGCTCTGCCATAAATTTCACAAACATATTATTAATATAGTGGCATATTGCAACTTCATGCTGTAGACAGGAAATTAACTAGACCATACTGATAATGCAAGCTTAGCTCAAATAAAGAATATAAAAATTGCATAAACTACAATACCTATCAGTGCAAACCAAAAATAAACATTCTTCTTTAGACTGCGAACTAGTAAACTCCTTCATATTTGCAAGCCGTGATTCTTGCTCCAGGGCTGCATGAAATGGTAGAACTCGCACAAGACATTCTTTTCTATCAAAGCGTTTCAACATATTCTCCACTTTTCTGCATGTCTCTATCTGCAAATTGAAAGGTCAAAACAGTATGCTTCCAAAGTATAATCTAACTTCTTACACTTAGCAGAAACATACCTTGTTACAGAAAACAATTGTTTTGGAAACTGGACTATTCGCTACAAGCTGCAATAGAGCAGACTTCTTATTTAGAAAAGCTGCTTCTGGGGTTTTATCTGTTTCACTATCTCCACTGCAATCTACAAGAACCTGGATATGCAAATTATTAGTTAATTTTGATCATATTTATTTACTTGAGAATGCGACCACTGGAAAGACAGCTGTAAATTAGCCCAACTGGGATACTCATCATCAGCTTCTATGTTCATTTATAGAATAAAGATTTTATTTTTGACATGTATAGGATGATGTGCAACACAGAAACACGACTCTAAATTGTACTCTTTATAAAGGTTATGCCCTGATTGAAGATACTCCACTGATTACTAATAAAATTTAAATAAATGACGTGGGACAATGATTCTAGTGCATGCATAAGTGGATAAGTAAAGCAGAGAGCCTTCAGTTCTACTACATTTCCAGTTTCAAGCAGAACTTTCTGTAATCAATAATACCTTGAAAATTCTCAGCTTGAATCTTTTTCACACATAGAACATCTAATATTAAACACTGGTTCCCTCATTTTGCCACAAAGCATGAACAGTAGCCGAACTATGAAGCTTGATATAAGGGCATCAGACATAAGCTACGAGCATACCAAGCTAAGTTCTACATGCTTAATTCAGATAGCTAGTCATGAATGAAATAATAATAATAATAATAAGGTAAAGAGAAGAATGAAAACGACCTCTTCAAGACCTGGACTTATGCGGTGCATACCAGGTCCCATGACCACTTCACAGTCAGGAAAAACTTCAACTAGCTTATTGTATACATCAACTGGTAAAGTTGCAGTCACAAAAAGATATTGTGTGGTGACAGGGGAAGTACTAATCGAAGTTTGTAGTGCTACCTCAAAATCCTTGTCATTAATGAGTATGTCTACTTCATCCAACACAGCACTGCAATACAAAGTTTCAGTTACTTGTTTTATAGTATAGTCAAAATTTGACGTGCCATGCCGGTGTATGGTTGGGCAAAAGACAATGAAACAAAAATTAAAAAATACCAATCTTTTAGTGTTTTGAAAATAGAATTGCCACGCAGATTATATCATGAATGATGTGGTAAATTTTGCAAGTTTTAACAAAGATGTCACATCACTTGGGATCCCAAATATAGGAATTTCATGGGACATGTATTACAATTGCAAAAAAAGTATAAGAAGAGGAAGGAAAAAGAACATTGACTTAAGGGATGATATCCATTCCACATTCAAATCAGTGACCATTATTGGTTTTAAATACTTATTTAGGCCTAAATATAAGATAAACTGATTCAATGTTCAAAACACTTGGTTACCAGCTAAGATTTGTTAACTGCAAGATTCCTTCTTTCATGAGGGACTTGAAACGACCGGGTGTGGCAATTAAAACATCAACGCCTTGTTGTAGATTTTCTAGTTGAGTTCTCTGTCTAAAACCACCAGTCACAACCACAGACCGGAATGGAACTCCAAATTTAGACATTGATCGGCAAATGCTCAAAACCTGCAAAAATTAAAAATTAAAAATTAAAATAAAATAAAATAATAAAGGGAGAAAAAAAAAAAAAAAAAGCTAGCAAAACACCATCATTGAGAATGTAAATGTGACCATGCTTCTAGATTTGTAATATAGTACTCTACGCTCTTATTCTTCTGCATCCCAGATTTATGTTACCTCAATTAGCAAGTTTATATAGCTTGACAATTTATGTAGCCCTAAAAACAGGTGCCTATAGAGAATGCTCTTACATTTACACCTAGGTATATTTTCCAATATATACTGAGACGTTTTCGCTGCGAAGAAGTCCAGAAATACCAAAAAATAAATGAATATCATAAGATAAAAAGCATAGCATGCCCTAAGAAAATCAATAGAAATCTCAAACTAATCGAAAGAGGTAGCATTCTTACTGACACTTAAAAACATATAGGCTCGAGAATAATTCACCAGAACCCAAAAGATGCTTTATTATCTACGTCACAGTATTGGTGTATAAACCATAGCCATAAGAAACAAAGTATCAAAGGATCTGCTGGAGTATTCTCCCAACACATAATAAATCTACCTTGTTGTAAGACCTACTCAACAAAGCTTTTGCCCCCCAGCTTGACAACTAGTACTAGCAATTTCACTCTCAATAGGGTGATTCTGGAGATCATTAAGCATATGTTTTCATATTTTATCACTCAGTGAAATTTAATTAATTCCCAAAGTTCAATAAGAAAGGAAGAATAGAAGGCATGTATATAGGTTTTGAAAATTTTTGAAACTTATGGTAAAGATAATTACTTTCTCTTAAATCCACACTAGTGAGCTTTTATACCTTTTGAATTTCAAGTTTTGTGTCAGAAATACAACAATTTATGGTAAGAGCTCTACAAGAGCAATGGATATGTTGAAGGAGTCATGATAATAACAACATTCATGCAAGGAAATATTTTATATCGTTGGCAGCCACTAACAAGGTCTTATGAATCAAATGACTGATAACAAAAGGTGTGGTTGGCAGTTGGCCATCAATTGCCAAAGCAACATGAGTGAGGAAGAAATAATTAAGATAAGATAGTAAAATAGAGATTTGAATCGCATTTCTACTTAAGAGAAACTCACCTGAGAAGCCAACTCAGCGGTTGGTACCATGATAACTACTCGAGGACTTCTTGACAAGGATTTGCTAAGTCCTTGAAGTTCTTCCTGCCTAAGACGCTGAATTACCGGTACAAGATATGCTAACGTCTTTCCCGATCCACTTTGATCAGCCAGAATACAAGTCTTCCCTTCTATAACGGGTGAAAATGCCATGGCCTGCAGTCATTAAAGATGTTTAGCATGGAACAGAGTCATGCTTCATTAAAATAACAAGGTCTTAAAAGTGATATTTTGACATCCACGAACTTCATCCCAGTAGAAAACATAATTTCGAAGGACACTCCTGTACAAGTTCACTCAACACGATCTTCATAGTCCAGCATACAAGCTAAAATCAGACCTTCACAAACCTGGGACACACTGCCTTGAACTAACGAGAACTACTCTCTTGAGAGAAAAAAATCATAATCTTCTACTCTTAAGGCGACGAAGAACAGTACTAAAATCACTGACATGAATCCGAATGTCAAGGTAGATGCAATTTTTCTTTTTTTTCATGTAAAGGTAGATACAAAGCTGTTTTTCTTTTTCTTTTTTTTATTTTAAAAAAAAAAAATTACAACACATTGAAAAGCAGTATGAAGTGAAAGCAAAATTCAGCAGAGCAAACAAAATAAAATGCAAGCTTCTATAAAGTCAAGGAGAGAGAAGCAGGAGCAGCCGTGAAAACAGAAAAGAAAAAGAAATCGCGTTGTTTTAGTTTCTTAAGAGGGGCAAGTTGTGTGGAACAACCATAAAAGGTGTAGAGTGGAATGATAGAATGAGTACTTAATTTAAAAGATACCTGAATTCGGGAAGGGCGCAGGAATAGTTGTTGTTTTAAGGAATCAATGATATAAGGAGTGCATCCCAAATCTTTAAAGGACTTGCGACTAAAGAAATCCTTGTCAGAGTTAAACTTGCGTCGTAGGTCTGTTGATTGAGATTGTGAGTGGCCACCAGCCCATCCTCTCAAGGTGGAAGTAGAGGCAGACTTATCAGCTCCAGACCGATGATGTGGAGTGCGTTTGACATCCATGTCTTCTTCTGTCTTATTGACAAGAGCTCTTACTCTCTGTGCTTTCAATCTTGAAAAAGTTGAAGATGATTTCTGAGTAGATGGTGTTGGGGAATCATTATTATTGTTCCAATTGGAAGAGAGGAGGAGGTGCTTGGGAGGGATGGGAGAGAGAAGAGGGTCCTCACCACTCCCGCCCCATACTATCAATTTCTCTCCACTCTCCTCATCCACAAGCTCATAAGCACCCGATGTTTCCAACCGCCTTCGACTGTAACCACCACATCTAACCCAAGCTACTCTCTGTTGCCGTTTCTGTTCCGGTGGAACAAATTTGTCGATTAAGTGGCTGCTTCTTAAAACAGGAGATGGAAGAGAAAGAGCAAGACTGGGAGCTTTAACTACCATCTCTTCTCAGCTCTGTTTTTGAAGATAATGACACACTATAAATATCTTTTCTTTTTTATACGCTCTGCCCTATGTATCTGCTTTACAATTTTATTAATTGAAATTCGATATATTTTGGTTTGTCTTTTGCGGTTCTTCCGCACCACATCACATCTCTTCTTCGAAAGCTTTCACTTTAGTCATTTTGTAAATTTTGGTTCCACTGAATTCCCGAAGCCTTTTTTTCTGTACTAAAACGAAGATTGCATTTCTGAACAGCAACGGAATTACAACTCAAGGAAATTTTTTTTTTTTTTTTTTTACCATTAACACCGTTGCTTGTTTGAGACGAATAGACACTGGTTTGCAATATGTAATAGAAGATTTTAAATTTTTACTAAACTAACAAAGTAACAAGATACCATTTGTTAATGTATAAAAACTGCAGCCTGAACCCCTCTTCCATACAATCACAACAAATATAGAGCCAGTCAAATCGACAAAGCCACACAAGATAACATGATAATGTATAGAGTAGCAACCATGGTCCGTGAGAATAAAGATATTTCATTCACACGTTTAACAGTATTATTTGCAATCTTTACTCTACGTAGGCAGCATCATTTACCATCAATCTACATAAATTGGCAAGTCAACAATCATCATAGTAACTAATTGAATCGAGTGACAATGATTATCAACTAAATCTTTCAACTCTTCTACGCCGTATTTCCTCCAGAGAGAGGACGCCAGAATCATGTGACAGTTGATTAGACGACAGATTACTGTCACTCCTACTCGTTCCACACATCTCACACACACTTAACCAACCAGAATTGTCAAAAGTACATGTCTGGCATCTCCAAATGCTGGGACTGGAAGCAGTTCTTGTGTGACTCCCACCAACAGTTCCCCGACCAGAAATCCTCTGCCGCCCAAACAAGGATCGCAGAAATCTCAGAGGCCACTTGAATGCACCAGTAAAACCTTGAATGATTGTAGTCAGAGGGTCTGAACGAGAATATCCAGCCTTCAACTTCAAATAGAGAATACCAGCAAGTATACCACCAAGGTGACCAAGAAATGACACATCAGGTACAAACATCTGGATAAGAATCAATTCCGCCCAAGCAGCAAAACGCGTTGGTACTATCAGTCCATGTACATTAGTATAATTTTCCATCTGAGAATTGAGGACAACTTTCATAGCAAAGAGGACACCAGAAAAGCCGACAGCATATTCAGAGTAATAGGCTCTCTCGTAGTCAAACAAGAGAAGGGATTTGGCTAGCAGCAGTGTGATACCCTGAGACATGCCTAGTAGTGCAACTACCATACTGGCAAATTCAGTGCTTCCCATTGAAGTTTCCAATTGGATCCCCTTCCACAACAGTGACATCATGTTGTACACCAAGTGAGATTCACCCACATGATACAATGGTGACAGAAAGAAGCGTTTGAAGTCCCCATACTGTTCAACCACAGTCAAATCAAATGTGTTTAGCAAGTGAAAACTATACAAACAAATTGACCATATAAATATGCAATACAATAAAGGTGGTGATGATGTTCGTGAATTGCATTTATGTCATGGGCAACACTATAATTCAAATGGATCATCACGAGTAAACAAGTTTAACTTGACATCAAATAATATGTATTAACACATAAAAGTGGTAAAACCAATGAAACCTAAATATAAACCATTTTTGTCGATTGGTTTATATATTATCTTTAGATTCAATCCATAGTTGAGTTTGACCCTGATTAAGAAAAATAGCGAATTAAAAGAAATGGAGTCCTTTCAGAGTCAATTGCATAGGTTACTCTTGACTCAAACTTAAATTCATTATTGTATTACCATGCAGGAGTGAAATAGGTGGGTACAAAAGTTGATGGTAGTTAGAAGGCAACATGAAAGAGAGACCAGTAATACAGAGATTGGTAAGGATCAAATGAAATATCATGCCATTAAATGATCAAGGAATGCAGAAAAACGGAGAGTAGAGAGCATATATATATATTGATAATAGTAGAGAGCACATTAAAAGAATAAAATTGCTGGTAATTGAAACCTACTAGTAAGAATAAGATAAAAAAGCGTTACTGACCTTGAGGATGAGATGAGGATTGAACCAGACTTGATCAATAGAAGGGAGAATAGCATCAAGGACGGCAGGCCTGAGATATATGAGAGTGTTTGTTAGGAGAAGACCCGCTGTTACTGGCGGCTTCCATGGCAGCCTATGATACTCGCTAAACGCGTGAATTGCAAGCAGTGGCAGCATTCCTCGCGATACTCTTCTTCCTCCTCTATCCATCTTCTTCTTCAACGTCCGATCCAATTCCAACCCAAAACCCTTTGCTCTACTTCTTATATACGGTCAGTTCCAGAGGCTTCCTTCCTTGCGACCGAAACCGCCCTTTTTACAGCTCGGCGGGTGGTCCCACAATAATATTTATTTATTTTTATTGTTTGTTTTAAATTAAAAATGCTGTCGTGTAATTATAGTATGGTAGAGCTGAAAGACAGGTCATCATCTTCTGATGTGAATTTATAGGTGGACGCTGTTTGTGGCTGGATCCCTGATTCCTCCTCAACGACTCCCATCTGTTGCTTCTGATTCATGTAAGTCTCCACATCCTCATCCATACGTTATTCTTTTTCATTTATGTGAATCTCTAATCTTATTTGGATTTCGTTCATTTGCAACCTTCATTACCTCCAATTTACTACTTCTAGGCCTAGGGATTGATTGATCTGATCTCACTCGTTCTAGACCATCTTTCGATTTTGTAAATATTGGGTCTTGTTTTTCAGGGAATTTGAATATCAAGCGGTTATTCCGGGATTGCCAGATGATTTGGCTTTGAGGTGCTTGGCCAAGGTGTCCCATGGCTACCACGGACTACTTCAAACTGTGTCCAAGAGTTGGAGACGTTTGCTTTGTAGCGCCGACTATGTAAACTATAAAGCCAAACATGGATGGATTGGTGACTGGCTTTTTGTTCTCACCGAACGCTCTGACAACCGGTGGATTGCCTATGATCCTGAAGCTGATACGTGGCACCCTCTCCCTAACATTCCAACGCCTCATCATAACTGCCAACACTCTGGATTTTCATGTGTTTGTGTTTCCAATCGCCTCCTTGTCATAGGCGGCTCTTATGCACCCCATGATCCGGCCCTTTCCCATATCAAGCCCATCATAACTAATCAGGTCTTACAGTTTGATCCTTTCAACAAACAGTGGACTACTGTCGCAAGCATGCGTACACCTCGTTCTCACTTTGCCTGCTCTGTTATCTCTGGTAAGGTTTATGTTGCTGGCGGATGCAACTCATCTTCCACCAGAGGCCTTAAACTTGCTGAGGTTTATGATCCATTAACCGACAGGCACGCCCCTCTTTACACTTATTACTTGATTGCTTTTATTTATTTTATTCCTACAATGTGTTTGATTGTTCAGTCTGGACTGACTAGCTCCTACAGATTGTAATACTCGTTTTACTACTATTGTGGCTGCTGTATGTTTTAATGTTCCGTAATGACTTTGTTTCATTAGCTACCCCAATTAGACGTCCTTGTAAACACTTTTTTTCAGCATTTTCTTTCAAAATTGCTTTTTCATAGTTGTAACTCAGCAAAAGTTGCAGGTGGGAAGATTTGCCACCAATGCGCTACCCGCAGATGGACTGCTTAGGCTTATCATACAAAGGCAAACTACATGTTCTGAATGACCTGGTAGGCTTGGCAGACCGGAATACATTCGAAGTTTTTGATCCATCAAATAGCACATGGTGCATAGTGGAGGATACCTGGCCTTTTTCAAGGGCTATGCAATTTTCAGTCCAAGTGATAGGGGATGCTCGAGTATATACTGTTGTAGATTGGGGTGAAAGCTTGATTAAGGTGAGGGATAATGAAAAAGGAGACTGGTACAATGTGGGTTCAGTTCCTTCAATTGTTCTTTCTGACCATTACCGGCCTGTGGAGGCTTTTGGTTATGGTTTTGCTGCCCTTAAAAACAAATTATATGTCCTTGGGGGGACAGCTCTCAGGTGGGAAGAGTCAAGAGGTGGGAGGTTCGACATTAGAAGGTTGGACCTGGTGAGGGTTTGTGACCCTTCAGTTACGCCATTGAAATGGAAAGAAACAAAACCTATGTGCAGGCCATCATGTGGATCTATCCTAGGGTGTGCTTCCTTGGAAGGATAATGTTTTTTATGGCCAAGGTAAAACAATATTCTAATGAAGAATGTATTATACTTCATCAAAGGACTAATTAAGGTGTTGTAAAGTCATACTCTCTAAGTTAGATCTGAGGCCGGGAAATGTGATTCAGTCATTGTGGGATCGTTTGGTATCCTTTAGTTTGATGTTTAACAGCCAGACTCCAAGAGCTATTGTTCTATTTTTTAATAAAAGAAATTGAAGTTCTTTTGGTTCTTTATCCAATTGTTGAGACACTCACTGCTTTAGTATGTATGTGTAGTTTTTGTAATAGCATTGGTTATCTGTTTAGAACCTGTGCCCATTTGTTGACTACTCTTCTTAAGACTAATTTCTCCATGCAGTATTTGGTACTCCTCAAAGTCTTACAGGGCTAATTTTGTAATGTATCTTCAGATAGTGAGTGTTTTAAGTGATTGAACAGCACAGTGATATGCTTGCACTCCTAATGCCTGCTATTCAATTTCGAACTGTCTCCATCACATGTATTTCATATTCGCTGCCATTTCATAACATTGTCACTGTTATATTTCAACTTTATTCTGATGATGACTTCCACTATTGCTTGTCATTTCTATTTATATTTGGCTTAAATTAGGTGCCAAACAGAGATGACTAGTCATATGTCATCCGATATTTTGCTGGCTATTTTTTTTGCGTGAGGCAAAACAAAGACAGCTTTAGGAAAGTCTAAAAGGGAACCATGCGTAATCTTCTTCTTCTTCTTCCTTCTTTTTTTTTTTTTTTTTGAAATAAGAACCATTCATAATCTGATCTATGTGAAGTGAAAAAATGGATCTAATTTAATCCCATGTTGGGATGCTTGTCGTGTTTAAGATGTTGAGCGTTCAAAGTTGAAGCTGAGGCATTGGATATATTGTTGTAAATATTGAAATGTTCATAGGATTTGAAAATCTATAATTCCGTTATCTTAACAAAAAATAATGTCGGGTTCTCTGTGTCAGTCTGTTCTTTTAGTTGTTTGTTGTTTAGATATCCTTGAAGGGTTTCTTTTATAACAATTTGTATTTCTTCAATCCAGATCCAAAACAGGTTTCAATTTGGTCGGTGAACATTCTCTTTCTCATGGTAGCTAGAGATTGGGCAAGTTGCTCCATTTGGTGGAATTTTAATCTATGGATAGGCTTCAAGTGATTTATTAAAAGAACTTTGTTTCAACTAGTTCCCTTGCCATTTAGTGTAGTTGTGCAAGTGAGATATCACTGTTACAATAAACCGAAAAATAAATTATAAAAAGTAAAACATAAATTCTATTGGAAAAAAATATATGTATTACCATTCATTGTATTAAACTAATTGCAAATAATTTGTCATGACTAGTTTCGAAAGGATAATAAACATTTGACTTTAACTAAATCTAAATTTATGCGCAGACTAGTAGGTCACGAGACCATGGAGCTAGCTTATTTCTGATGAATTATTAACTATTGAGCAAAGAGGAAACAAATTGCTGGTGAGGACTGTGAACGTGTAGTTATATGACCAATAGACAATGCTGAAGCTGGAGATCAGGGAATGATATTGAACCCGCAGGAACGAGAAGTAGGCATCACAGGGAGCATCAAAACTGGAAGAGCAAACTGTGGCTTTACATCACCAACTGTAGCAAATTCAGTTGAAGCAACCTGTCCTCGTGGCTTGCCTGAAAATTTGAATTAAATCAATAATTAACAAGTGAGTACAGGAAATAATTCAAGTTGACAGAGAGAAATGCATAAAAAGAAATTACGTTGAAATTGATAGTCTTCCCATCTTAATTCTTATGGCATTTGTCTTTGTAGCAGGGCATAGCAGAAGCTGAAATGAGCAGGGATGGATTAGGATCACAGTAAAGGGTTGGCGTGTAGGAAGCCACTTTACTTCCCCATTGCTGTCCCCAGAACGATTTATCCCCACATCTTTTGCAGATATGTACTATGGGCGGCGGCATGGATGTCACTGTCAGCCCTCCTCCTGTACCACCATTCTCAAAATCTCCATCTTAGCATATCTTGAATCAAATATAAGAACTTGTATACGAATAAATAATTGGAAAAACTTACCAAAGGAAGTTGTACTCTGTCGAAACAAGGGAGGTGTATGTTGAAACATGCTGGGAGGATTAGTGCTCTCTCCCAATTCCAGGGCGCTGCTTGAAACATCGAAAGTAAAAGTAGGAGGTTGAGTGCTGGGCAGCAACAATCCACAGCCGAAGCTAGATGCTACGGGAGTAGTTGCAAACAATGAGGATGTTGATGTAATTGACGCACTAGTAGTAGCTTGGGAGATGTCTCCAAAATTGGATGGTACAGCAAAAAAGGGAAGTTGACTAGGGAAGGGAGTGCTTCGCAGAGGTGCAGTGGTTGGATTTGAAAATGAAGATGAGGTATAAGCATTGTTTGGTGAATGAAAGGCAAATGAAGCGAAACCTGATGGGGTAGAGGCAGAGGCAGAAGAAATAATTCCAAAAAGAGGAATCGAATTGGATGGAGGTTGAGTGCTCTGGAAGAATGCAGCAGCTGTGGCATTTGATGTTGAAGATGGCTTAGTGCATGTGAATGGAGCTCCGCTGGAGGAATCATTAGAATGAGTGGCAGAAACAATGCTTTCATAGGATGACTTGTGGTTGTTTGGCGAATCTCCTGCATGCCATATTCACATAGACATAGTTGAGTTTTCCTCATTGTCAAAAAAGAAAAGAATTAGCATGTTAAGGGGCCTTGGCCTTGGGATTTGTGCGCATAGGTGGGCACAGTTGAGATAGAGGGGGGTGCTTCATATTAGAATATGTTTGAGAATCATTAGTCATTCCACTTCCCCTCTCACATCCTTCGATGATAGAGGTCAACGTCTGCATATTCGTTACGAAAACTTAAAGATTTGTTAATGAAAATTAAATAAAAAGGAAAACCTTACCAAAAGAAAAAGTGGTGTTTGGATTATTAAACAAGGGAATAGCAGGAGTTGAGAATGATGCAGCAACAGGTTGAGTCGACACATTCTGATTCTCTCCTTCATCTGCATGCAATTAACGTAACATTAAAGAAAGATTCAATAGAAACCAGTATCATATTCCTTTTGTTTCAGAAGCCAAGAATATTACCGAAGGGAGAAGTAGCGCTCTGGATAGTATTTGAAGTCTGCGGAGCACCACCGATCAGCACCATCTTAACCAGTGGATGTGTCTTGCCGTTGCCTCTTTTTATGATATGTACCACACTACGTTTCCGAATCTCACCTGTCACGCAATATGCCATAACAAACACAATTAACCAACATTCTTTTTCTTTCAAAAGCAGGAAGAAAACTAAAAACCACACATTAGTGTTACTCACTTTCTTTGTCTCAGAATCTGTATATTCACAAAAGTTAGTGTTAGAAGAGCGGGTTTTAAAAAGACTACCCCTCGTAATTTCCACGCTATAAGCACTCTAGCTTTAATTGTAAGCGACGCGGGTGAATTACCTCATCCAGAGTTTGACCCGTTTTAGTAAATTGTTTGGACCTGGCTTCAATTAAAATTTCTTGGGCTCAAATTGGCCCAACAACAGCATAGAGAGTCTTGCAGTGGCCCACTGAGATTTATGGTGAAACTGGCGGTAGCGCTCATTCTTTTGAGCGATGAAAGTTGGAAGTTGAAGATGGGGAAATGGTGGATAATCGGGACGTTGACGGTGATACACATAGTAGGCATACTCATATTCACCCGAGGGTTTCTTCTCACTCGAACGGAGCTTCCCTATTACAGTAATTGCTCTGATGTCTCTCAATCTCCTTGCTCCCCTTCTCCCAATCCACAATGTTGGACCAAACCTGCTGTTGATCGTCTCATCATCATTGTTCTTGACGCTCTCCGCTTCGATTTTGTTGCTCCCAGTACCTTCTTCAAAGGTCTGTAACCTATCCTCCTCCTCCTCTCTCCTACCTGTGACTCTGCCAATACTAGTTGCTTCTGTTTGCAGAGTCAAAACGTTGGATGGACAGATTACCAGTTCTTCAGAGATTGGCCTCTATCAACGCCTCTTCTGCTCGTATCTTTAAAGCCATTGCGGATCCACCTACAACTAGTCTGCAGCGTTTAAAGGTCATTTGTTTTTTATTTTTTATTTTTTTCTTAACTCCTGGTATAAAATTTACTCCTATCCTAACCACTTTTTTTCTTCTTTTATTTTAATGTTGCAGGGTTTGACAACTGGTGGCCTCCCAACATTTGTAGATGTTGGAAATAGCTTTGGTGCACCTGCAATTGTTGAAGATAACTTGATACATCAGGTTTCCTACCTCTTTTCTTTTTCCTCCAATCAATCCTGTTTTATAAATCAGTGGATTTCACTTGCAGTTGGCTTCAAATGGAAAGCGAGTAGTGATGATGGGGGATGACACCTGGGTGCAGTTGTTTCCTCATCATTTTAAAAAAGCTTATCCTTACCCCTCTTTCAATGTTAAAGATCTTCATACTGTAAGCATTCCAGCCTTAATCGAACCTTTTTTTCCACCTTCGAAATTTTGATGGCATTTCTTTCTCAGGTAGACAATGGATGCATCCAGCATCTACTGCCGTCTTTGTATGATGAAGATTGGGATGTTCTTATTGCACATTTTCTTGGTGCGGTATGATTAAATGTTTGGAATTTTTACTATTTCTTTAGGGTGGCAATGGCAATAGGAAAATTATATGGAATAAATGTATACTAGAGGAGGATACTGTACGTCAGTGAGGAATTTAACATCTGACCTATGCTTGGAAAACCATTGAAGCCTTAAAAAGGAGAAAGAAAGATTCTGTGATATAGTCTTACTATTGTTGAAAGCAAATCTGGCAATCACTACTGTCACGTTCTTTCCTAATGCAATTCTACTGGCTGTATCAGAGAAACTAATTTTTATGATCTTCTACATGATTCAGGATCATGCTGGACACATACTTGGTGTTGATTCCATTCCAATGATAGAAAAGTTGGAGCAGTACAATGCCATTTTAGAAGTAAGCTTTTTGCTTTTACACACACAGTCTTTACTATGCTTGAACACTATGCTTCCATGAACTTTAGTCCATGGTTGTTGAGTTATTGACTTGCTCATTTGCTTCTCTTCAATAAAGTGTTCAGATCCTGAAGATGTTTATTGAAATGTCTTTTTTTGAGGTGCCGAAAGTATTATCCACTTAAATTTTTCTGCTTCCCTTCTTGTTGCTTAGAAGTCAAATTTAATATCTCTTGTTGTCTGTATATGCTAATGTCTGTGAACTGATTACTTATTTTGATGCAGAAAGTTATTGAAGTGCTGAGTAGCCAGTCTGGACAAGGTGGCTTACATGAGAACACTTTACTTCTTGTGATGGGCGATCATGGGCAAACTATCAATGGTGATCATGGTGGAGGGAGTGCTGAAGAGGTTTAATTATTATCTTATTTCTGGTTGGAAACTTCACTTTGTTGATTCCTCAGTCATGCTAACTTGAATTACATGGTGCAGGTTGAAACATCAATTTTTGCCATGAGTTTTAAAAAGCCCCCATCCTCTGTACCATCTGAATTTGATACTTCATTTTGTGCAATAAATTTGGTATCATCTCTCTTATCCAATTACATATATACTATCAGTATGTAATATGTCTTAGAGATCCCCTCAAATGAGGTTGATACTTTGTGTTCTTCTTGTCTGTTTTCATTGTAACTGAAATTCACCTTCATTCTCCTTTGGATTATCATATTTTTTATTCCATGAAAGAAAACATTGAGGACTAGAAAGGTAGTCAATGAAATAAGAGTTCTGGGCACAACCACGTTGTAACAAGATAGTAATGCTCCAAATATTTTATAATTTGCAATAGTAACATGTTTCATCTCCCAATGTCAGGATCAGCAAAAGACATGCATCAGCTCCATCCAACAGGTTGGAATGGGTTTCCTTTCATGGATAGGATATATGGGATTTTCTTCACTTGATTCAGATGATTTACCTCC
This sequence comes from Litchi chinensis, assembly GCA_019925255.1. NCBI lineage: Eukaryota > Viridiplantae > Streptophyta > Magnoliopsida > Sapindales > Sapindaceae > Litchi > Litchi chinensis. The sequence goes on from CM034461.1 coordinate 117,668, forward strand.
CTTCTATATGTATTGAGTCAAGTTTCTCTCTGCAGCTTGATTTTGCAGCAACAGTATCAGCCCTTATCGGTGTACCCATTCCTTTTGGAAGGTGCCGTGTATGCATCCTGTCAATAATATTATAGTCGTGTTATTTGGTTTAAATTGGTATGATGAATTTTACATGCATTTGGCAGCTTGACTTAAATACTTAAATCTTTTCTTTAAGTCCTCCATAATATGATGGGTGGAAGTCCATATGTTGGTGGAAAACTATCACATGTAGGTTTTTAGCAATATTTTATTTAAATAGACATTCATGAATTTGAAATTTCAGATGGGGTAGTCATATTTTATGACATGCATTGCATATCTTATATTTACCTGTCTGAACATTATACCTGAGCTCAACACATTAAAAGAGTTTGCATTAAATCATGCCATGCATGCTTGGTGTATTATGGAATTGGTGCAAAACACATTTTGGGTCTATTTTGTTAGTGATTTGTGGTTGTTTTGGCAGCTGGGAATTGTGAACACTATATCAAAATTAGATAAAAGAAGCAGAAAAAATGAATTATTGACATTACATTCAAATAGATGAATATATCACATAATTGCAAATATGAAATATTTAGAGTTTATTTATTTATTTATTTCGGTTCACACTTAGACATTACATCCTGCATACATATAGTTTTGGAAAGGACTTACAGAAACGATATATATGTTGTGGGAAATAGAACATAGTATCTTAGGAAACAAGACTATTGACTGAACTCTTAAGACTCTTTGAGAAATAAAAATCCGAAAATTCTATGAAAGACTTTTGACTTGACAATTAAGTCTTCTTTAACTGACTATTTGACTAAGACTAAATTCTGGACTTACAAAGATTCAGACTTATTATTGGGATTGAATATTAAACAGCCCGTAAGCAAATCCTGATTTTGGCCCACATCACCCAAAACATGACAAATTAAAGGCTGTTGGTTGTCTTCATGATGATTTTGACAAATTTTGAGTGTTATATTTACATAGAATTTGTGTTCAGGTAAAAGATGGTATTAAGTTTTGAAGATTGTACTTGTTTTACTAATATCTAATGACTAGAAGTTGCTATTTTGAACTTTCTATTCCTAAGATCATATGTTGATTCTTCTTCTCCTCCCCACAAATGAAGAAAATGGCTATAATTGACTTTGATCTTCTCCTATTCTAGTGTTTAATGTGCTTTCATGTTCTAGAAATCCTTTTGTCAGACAAGAGACTGATAAAATTTCCTTTCTCTCAGTATAGGGCGTGTAAGCCCTGAGCTATATGCTTTAGGAGCTGGTTCATGGAATCTGAAGAACATTGATGGGGGAGATTTCCAAAATGGTGTAAAAGAAGAAGAATGGATGCAGAACTATTGCAATGTACTCTGCATCAATTCTTGGCAGGTATATTACCTTTCCTGATACCTTTTTTCTTAAAGTAAGATAAAGAGATGATAAACAACCAATGTTGAACCTTTTATTGTTGGTATCTTACAATCTTTGCTGGCCTAAACTACAAGAAGTTCTCAAGTTAGATAGTTAATAACTTTAAAAGAAAATTGATTAGCATAACATTTATTGTCCTATTTTTTCCTTTTGGTTAATAAATATGTAAGTTGAGATTTTATTATCCACCCGAATTACTGTTACAAATGTAACGGCGGGCCCCGCCTCACGTGGCGACCGGCCGGCTATTCCTATTGCCTCGGCCTTGGCCGGCGCGGTTCTTCTGATAGGTATTGTTCCTTACCCCATGGGGTTTTCCTCGCCTCCCACACCTCTCGAAGTCATGACCTAAGGGCTAAGTACAAATGGGAAGCAAAGTGTGTATCATCTGAGCATCAAATGGCATGACCTAGGGGCTAAGTACAAATGAGAAGCAAAGTGTGTACCATCTGAGCATCAAATGGTACCATCTGATACTCAGATGGTACAAACTTTGCGTAGTACCATCTGATGCTCAGATGGTACACATTTTGCTTTCCATTTGTACTTAGCCCCTAAATCATGGATTCGAGAGATGTGGGAGGCGAGGAAAACCCCATGGGGGAGGGGCCAGTACCTGCCAGAAAAACTGCACCGGCCAATGCCGGGGCAACGGGACTGGCCAGCCGGTCGCTGCGTGACGGGGGGCCTGCTGTTACAATAAATCTCAACTCCTATTCATACTTGCTTTAAAGTTTCAGCCACAAAGTGAAGAATCAATTCTTCTTCAGTTTTAAAACAAGGATCTCGTATTTGACATAGGGTATTCAGTATGAGACCTATTTGTACTATACCATGTGATACTTCTAATATTGAATAAATAAAAGTAGACTAGAGGATTTATTAACTGAAGTTTGAAAACCTACCTGCGTCAAGTGACAGTAATTACTCATTAGCTTTCAGACAATTGGCAGGGTGCAGTGTATGAGTTGAGCCACTCTCTTTTTTGTCTCACTAGTTATGAAATATATTTCTAGGTGAAAAGATACATTGATGTCTATTCAGCTTCATCTGTCATTGGATTTTCTATAGAAGATTTGTCATACATATCAGATTTATATGCACAAGCAAAGGAGAATCGATCATGTAGCTTGAAGAATTTATCATCATATAAAGATGGAAGCAACAATTCATTGTTACCTTCTCTTAAAAGGCAAATCAATACTTATTTTAATTTTCTACTGAGTGTTGCTGAGCTAGCACGCTCCAAATGGACTGAGTTTAACTTGCAGATGATGGGAGTTGGTTTTGGGATAATATTATTCTCACTATTATTTCATTTCCTTGCTATTAAGAGGATGAAAACTCCATTTGGTATTTCTCTTTTTCCTTTTGGAGATTCTGAGGTTTCTTTTAGGTTGATTTTTGCTTATTCTCTCGTGGTTATACGTGCGTGCAGCTTCCTTTCAAATAGTTATATTTGTAAGTTCTCTGTCTGGCTTATCATGGCTTCAAGAATACACATTCTTTTCTTTTCATTTTTTTCCATAATGTTGATATTCTATTTATCTATCTGAATTTTATGTTCTTAAACCTTGAGTTCAGTGGAAGAAGGAAAAGTGGCAAATTTTCTTTTAGCCACAACTGCCATTTTCAAGTTGCGGAATTCAATTAAGAGAAAGATGATGCTAATAGAAGTATGTCTTAGTAACCTTTAATTCCTATTAGTTCTTCATTGATTTATTTTCCAACATAAAACACACACACACATGACTTGGTATTAATATGCTAATTTTTTAAGGCATATACATGCAGGCAATGATCTTTCTTTTGTTGATTACCATTCTACGATTTACGATTGAAGTTGGGCTGTCAAAGCAGGCTGTAACCTCTCAATTTATGAGTGCCCATTCTTCATGGATGCTTGAAGTTGCCCTTGGTCATCCTGTGTGGATATACATTGCAGAAATTATGCCAATTTTAGCTTTAATGTTATTGGCATACCTGCTGCACAGGACCATGGCTAGCAGCTCGTCTTGGGGTATTTACAACTATGCTATCTTGGGTTCCATTTTATGTTATGGCCTCATAGCTGTACATTGGGCGTCAGAAAGTAGCATATTTAGTTCAGTTTCTATGCTTCAAGGAATTGGGAAGAATTCCATCCCACTAATAATTTATGCCATTGGACTTGGACAACTTCTGTTACTGGCATTTAGTCAGTTGTATAAAAATGTGAGAACTTTGAACAGTGAAAAGAGCTTGATCATTAAGACCGTGGCCATGTTATCTGCTTGCAGTTCAACAATTATTATTCTGTCTGGAAAACAAGGGTCATTGATTGCTTTAGCATCGATAACTGGAGGTGCTTTCTCTTTACCTACGTTATAATTTTTTAACTATTAACTTGATTATAGCATGTGTAAGATATTGTCCTCTATGCTCCTATATTCATTTGACTTTCCACTAGAAATTATGAATATTCATTTGCCAACTTGTACCTGTCTGATTTTTAAATTCCATGAGCGCAGAAGTTGTGATCTCTTTCTGAAGGATTTGATTTTTCTCTATTGATAGGTTATTGCATAATGAGGTTGGCGAGCATAGAACGAGATCCAAAGAATAAAAATGCTGGAACCTTAACTTTTGACCCTCTTTCTGTGACACAATGGAGTCTTTTGGCAACATGTCTTTTTTTCTCTACTGGTCACTGGTAAAATGCATGTTATTTATATTGTTCTTACTTGTGGATGATTCAACTACACTGGTTCCAGAACTTATAGTTTTGGTTGTCAACTTGTCATCAATGAACTTGTTTAACAACTGTTAACACTAAAAGCTCAAGCTTGAGCTTATAGAGAAGAAAGCCATTTATTCTTTATATGCTAAATCTCTAGATCGTAGTATTTCTATTGTTGAAATATAAACAAATCTTTTTATAATTTAGTTTATTTTCAGAAGATTTAGGCATCTGTGTGCTCATATAATCCCTTAACCTGTAACAACTTTTTATTCAGGTGTGCTTTTGATGGCCTCCGGTACAATGCTGCTTTTATTGGGTGAGTCCTTGTTGAAAACACCCAAAACTAAATGCTGTATTGTATTTTCTTGTGTATATTTCTGATGTTTACACACTAGTTTAAATAGAAATCAACTAGCTAACTTGTAGGACTATCTTAGGCTAATTACATAAAATTAGGCTAATTACAATCTTCTATGTATGGAAAGACTAATTAGGAAATTAACTCCTAAAATGTCTCCTCCCTGTAATCAAGAGATTCTGTCAACCACTGTTTCCAACACTCCCCCTCAAGCTGGCTCAAAGATATTCTTCAGGGCCAGCTTGGACACCAAGTCATCAAAATGTCTTCTAGGGAGACTTTTTGTAAGGATGTCTGCTAACTGCTCTGAGGTAGGTAGGTAAGGCATACAGATTTGTCCACTGTCTATTTTTTCTTTAATAAAGTGTTTGTCAATCTCCACATGTTTAGTTCTATCATGTAGAACCGGATTGTGAGCTATAGCTATAGCAGATTTATTGTCACAGTACAGTTTTATTGGAGAAGAAGTTTGAATCTTTAAATCTTCAAGTATCCTCTTAATCCATAGGCCTTCACAGATCCCTAGGGCTGCTGCTCTGTATTCTGCATCAGCACTACTTCTAGCTACCACACTTTGTTTTTTGCTACGCCATGTCACTAGATTTCCACCCACAAAGGAGCAATATCCGGATGTTGATCTCCAGTCTGTGATGCTTCCTACCCAGTCTGCATCTGTGTAAATTTCAACTTGAAAATGTCCATTATTAGCAAAGAGTAAACCTTTCCCTGGAGTCCCTTAAGATACCTTAGAATCCTTAATATTGCCTTATAGTGTTCCTAGCCTGGTGCATGCATGAATTGACTTACTACACCAATAGCAAAAGTGATATCTGGTCGGGTGTGAGCTAGGTAGATGAGTTTTCCCACTAGCTTCTGATACTTCTCCTTGTCCACCTGTTTTTCAGGATTAGCTGCCTCAAGTTTCAGATTTTGTTCCATAGGTGTCTCAGCAGTCCTACACCCAAGCATACTTGTTTCCCCCAAAAGATCTAAAACATATTTTCTTTGACACACAAAAATCCCTTGTTTAGATCTTGCTAGCTCCATTCCTAGGAAATATTTAGCTTCTCCTAGGTCTTTAACTTTAAATTCAAGAGCTAATAGTTTTTTCAGTTTATCAATTTCATGACAATCATCCCCTGTTAGAATGATATCATCCACATAAACAATTAGCACTGCTCTTCTTCCTTCCTTAGAGTGCTTAGTAAACAATGTGTGATCCCCTTGACTTTGGCTAAAACCCAACTTCTTTACGGCCTCCCCAAATCTCTCAAACCAGGCCCTAGGTGATTGTTTGAGCCCATATATGGATTTAATCAACTTGCAAACTTTCCCTTTACCCACTAGCTGCTCAAAACCAGGAGGTGGTTCCATAAACACCTCTTCATCTAGATATCCATTCAAAAACGCATTTTTCACATCTAGTTGATGTAAAGGCCATCCAAGGTTTGCAGCCAATGAGAGTAGAATACGAATGGAATTGACTTTGGCCACTGGTGCAAAAGTTTCTTGGTAATCAAGACCATGAGTTTGTGTAAACCCCTTAGCTACTAAACGAGCTTTATACCTTTCTACGGACCCATCAACCTTACATTTGATTGTAAACACCCACTTACATCTCACTGTTTTTTTCCCTCTAGTTAACTCAATACCTTCCCAAGTCCTGTTTTTAATTAGTGCACTCATTTCATCCATAACAGCTGTTCTCCAGTTAGGACAGTTCAAAGCTTATTGTATGTTTCTAGGGATTTGAAGATGGGAGATTTTTGAGATGAAAGCTTTGTGGTCACTGGACAATCTATGATAGGATAGATATCTGGCTATGGGGTGATTGGTACAAGACTAGGTACCTTTCCTAAGTGCAATTGGAATATCAAGGTTTGAATCATTTAATCTGGTTTTGGGTTCTGAGTCATGAGAGGAATTTAACTCTATAGGTGCTGGTCTAGAGCTGGACGGATTAGAAATTGACAAAATAGGAGCTTGGTTTATCGAAGTGTTACCTAAAATGGGCTGGTCTGGAACAGCAGCAATTGAGTTAGTTGATTGGCCTTGAGTGGACTGATGAGCTCTATTATTTTGAAATTTTTTTCTTGTATAAACTTGTAGCTCTATCGTAGGTTGATTTTCTGCAACTAAATGCTGATCCTGTGATGATAGTTCTCCCCCTGAAATGGTTACATTCTGGTCTAATTCAGCAGCTGTTGAGTCCAATTCAGTGTCCTTTTCAGGGGGAGCTGACTCTCTAAGGCTACTTGGAGAGAAGAATTCTGGGAAAACACCAGTAATCCCAAATTTTTCTTTCAAAACAGGTTTTTCTTTAAAAACAGTGACCTCATCTTCATACTTTGTCTCCCCCTGAAGATGAGATTTAACAAAAAAAGGTGTTTGTTCATGAAATATGACATCCATACTGACCTGAACTTTCTTTGTTGTAGGATTAAAAATCTTGTACCCCTTTTGATTACTAGCATAACCAATAAAAACACCTTTTTCAGCTTTAGGTGCAAGTTTTGATCTAAACATATCAAGAACATGTATAAAAGTAGTACACCCAAATACTTTAAGGGGTAGGTCAAATGTTAGTCTATTTTCTGGAAATAGCACTCTTAAGTAGTGTAGTGGAGTTTTATGGTGCAAAACTCTCGATGGAACCCTATTAATCAAATATGCAACAGTCAGTACTGCATCCCCCCATAAATATAAGGGTACATTCATAGCTAGCATGAGAGCCCTACTAACCTCAAGGAGATGTCTGTTTTTTCTTTCTGCAAGCCCATTTTGTTGGGGTGTATAGTGACAAGTAGACTGATGTTAGATGTCTTTCTCATTTAAAAATTGGCCCAAATGTTGGTTAAAATATTCTTTTCCATTGTCAGTACGTAATATACTGATTTTTGTTTGAAATTGTGTTTCAACTAAATTATAGAATATTTTAAACAAGTTTTGAACTTCAAATTTTTTATTCATCAAGTACACCCAACATAGCCGTGTATGGTCATCAATGAAGGTTACAAACCAAGTTTTTCCAGATAAGGTTGGAGTTTTACAAGGCCCCCATACATCGCTATGAATTAAATAGAAGGGTTTAGAGACGTATTGCTATCGAGTACTCTTAGAAAAAGAACAGAAATCACATTGAAATTGATGATTTGACACATTTTTAAACAAACTAGGAAATAGATGTTTTAAATAAGGAAAACTAGGATGTCCTAACCTATAGTGCCAAGTCATTATTTGTTCTCTAACAGAAAGAGAACTTACATCACATGACAAACCTAGAGCTAGCTTATTTAAATTATCTTCAAAATAATAGAGGCCATTGTCTTCTCTAGCACTGCCAATCACCTTCCCCAAGCTCCTGTCCTGAAAAACACAATTGTTTGAAGTGAAGAGAACAGAACAATTAGAGTCCTTAGAAAGCTTACTCACAGATAGCAGATTACAGGATAGAAGGGGAACATGTAAAACAGACTTTAAAGTTATATTATCTTATATTTTTACAGAGCCTTTGCCAGCAATAGGAGACAAACTCCCATCTGCTATTCGTACTTTCTGGTTACCTGGGCAAGGATTGTAATTTTGAAACATAGATGCAATACTTGTCATGTGGTCAGAGGCACCCGAATCAATGACCCAAGGTGTATTGTTTTGTTGACTCAAGAAACTAGTGGAGAGATTACCTGTGTGAGCAAGAGAACAGCTGGATATGGATGAAGAGTTAACCAATTTTAACAGTTGATCAATTTGTTCCTTGGTGAGGGAGACCTGTTCGGCAGAATTTGCACTTGAGGGAGGCTTCTTTTGGCTTCCAATTATCAGGTCTGCCATGTAATTTCCAGCACGTTTCTCTGGTGTGACGAGGGTGATGACAGTGGTCGCACCAGACTTTTTTCTTTTCTTCAGGCTTATGAGTAACAGCCTTATACGCATCATTCTCCTGAGAGATTAGTGCTGAATTCTCCACAGTACTGACCGATGTTTCTTTTTTCCCTAGCATGACTGTCCTCCGACTTTCCTCCCTTCTCACTTCTGCAAAGACCTCGTTAAGAGGTGGAAGAGGCTGTCGTCCTATGATCCAACCTCTTACATCATCAAATTCCACATTCAAACCTGCTAAGAAGTGAAACACCCTTGTATTCTCAACCTCTTTTTGATAATGTGCTCCATCTGCAGGATCTTTCCATGTATAGTCACGGTACAGGTCTAGTTCTTGCCACAACCTTTTCAGGGCAGAAAAGTATTTCGTAACTGTCTCTGACCCCTGTTTTAGCTCTCCAATCTTCAGTTGTAACTCATAAATCTGGGATTGATTGCCCAGATCAAAATACATCTCAGTAAGACTGTCCCACATATCCTTGGCTGTTGAATAGCCCAAATAGTTAAGGCTTATGTCTTCTTCCATTGAGTTAGTCAGCCACGCCATCAACATTGAATTTTCATCATCCCAGATCGCATGTTGAGCATCTTTTGCATCTGGTTCTTTCTTCGTTCCAGTCAAGTATCCGATCTTCCCACCCCCACGTATATACATACGCACGGATAGAGACCAGCGATGAAAATTTTCTCCATTAAATTTTATTGTGGAGATTCAGACAGTGTGATTGTCTGACAGATTAGAGGAGTTTTCATTGCTAGCCATAGTTGGAGCAAGAAGAAAGAAAAAAAAAAAACATGCCTAGGTTTCAGAGTTGTAACTAGGCTCTGATACCATGAAAACACCCAAAACTAAATGCTGTATTGTATTTTCTTGTGTATATTTCTGATGTTTACACACTAGTTTAAATAGAAATCAACTAGCTAACTTGTAGGACTATCTTAGGCTAATGACATAAAATTAGGCTAATTACAATCTTCTATGTATGGAAAGACTAATTAGGAAATTAACTCCTAAAATGTCTCCTCCCTGTAATCAAGAGATTCTGTCAACCACTGTTTCCAACACTTGTTTTATACAATTACATCTTACATGTTAGAGCTTGCTGGCTGAACACTTCTATCCCACTGGAAAGGTGGCAAAGTCATTGAATTTTACTTTACTCTCTTGAAGCATAAAATATCATTAGCACTTGAATCCCTTGCAGGTGATGGAACCCCTTGCACCATTATTATTGCTGGTCACTTGGTGGGGCTAATGTCCATTGCTCTCAGGGTGACTAATATTTTGACCATTTTAACTTTCAGATTTGATGAGTTCATCCTTACTCGCCAAGCGGTTCTCCTGACAATTGAGACCTTTGGGTTCTCTCATATCCTCCCAGTTTTTGGACTTCCATTTCTAGTGGCACGTCAATATTTAAAGGGTCAGACCAAGCAGGATGGCAGGCTTCTTTTAATGCAGTTATCCCAAGTAAGTTTTATTTCTGATTATGAATCATAGCATTCTTTTATGTTCTTCTAAATCATCCCTGGAAAATGCTTTGCCCTTGGAATTTGGAATATGTTATGATTGAGTTGTATAATCTTTGGCAAGAGGCTGATTGATCTTTTCCTCCAATTTTCAGATATATCTGGTGTACGGATTTATTATTGCAACTACAGTTATAGCCACTATGATTTGTGTAACCATACATAGGAGGCATCTAATGGTAACGAAATTTTCTTTTTCAACAATTGATATCTTCTTTCTTACCTTTATACCATCTGGCATTTGCACAAATTTGACAAGCATTGCTTCTGTCTTTCAGGTATGGGGCTTATTTGCTCCGAAGTTTGTTTTTGATGTAGCAGGTTTCGTGCTCACTGACGTTCTAATATGTTTGGCATGGCTTTACTATTTGGGTCGAGAGGATGCTGCAAAACACAATAACAAAAGTAATTAACATATTGAATTGATTAATAATAATTAATTCTTGTGGGGGAGGTCGTAGATGATAAAATTCTTTGATTTTAATGATATATATATATATATATATATCATTTTCTCAATTATTTATTGAATTAAATAGGTTTGATGTCTATTTTTGTATTGATTTGAAGGTAGCATTTAGTGAGAAAAAGTCTGGAATATTAATAATCTTTGATCTTTCTGGACCGACTGTGACCTAACAACCTGGGTTCCTTCGTTAGTTTTTGAGACTGAACAGTGATATTAAGTGATTGAACAGAGAGACAGCTCATTATATCATATGGTTTTTTGATACCCAGCCTTTTGTGAAGACGTTAATCTTCTGTCTTTTCACATTTTTTATGCTTTGTCCTGTTCGTGTGGAAAGTGGAAACTATAAATAGTGAAGAAATTTGACTGCGGACGAGGCAGCAATATTCATGAAAGAAACTTTTTTGGATTTGTGATCACAATCCACAGGTAATGGATATATAAGTTTTGTCAACCGCTTCGGCAGTTCGCTGTCAATGGAAATCTACATGTCCGTAGTTTTTAAGATCTCATCCTAGCCCTCGCAGTAAGAATTTCGACATTTTGCTGTGTACCCGTCAACCATCGGAATCGAAAAAACACTGCTACGTCTACGAGCCAAGAACAACACATTTCCAGGTCCATGAAATAAGGTTGGTGCGCTGGCAAGCTCGTTAGACCCATTTGGTATTCACATCAACTAAGTAAAAAGTTTCAATTGGGGATTAACGAAAATACTTCGTCAGACCTAAACCAGTCAAACTTCGATTCTTTGAAACAAATTTGGGGTGTTGAAAATGGGTTTCAAAGTGGGTTTGGTTTTAAAATATTTGATTCAATTTTACATCGGAATCGGATTTGGGTCAAAACACTTTTTATTGATCCAATGCTATTTTGTTAACCTGTTTTATTATTATATTTTTGTTATACAGTATTATTATTATTATTATTATTATTATTATTATTATTCCTTTTTAAATGTTGACGTTGATTTCTGGTCGACGACGGTTCGAAGCCCAATATCTGCAATCAATGTGAAGCAAAACACAAAGTAAGAGAAAAGTGGAAGGCAGAGAAGAAAAACAATACACAAAGAAGATTTTTAACGTGATTCAGCAAGTGTGTCTACGTCTACGGCTGTTCCTTTCAATCACTCTGCAGAGAAACAATATTATATTGCTTGTATGTATCTGTATTTGTATGCATTACAATGAGTTTCAGCTTCTATTTATAAGGAGAGGTGATTACAATTTGAGTTGAAATAAAATAGGAAAAGAACCTCACATTAATTACATTTCCTAATCAGTTAGCGCTGAATCAGGAAACTGTTTCGCTAAATCAGGGATCACGTTTACTAAGTTTGAATTTGAAGTTATTTCTAATTCTAGTAGAAGAATTACGATCAATTTGAGTTACTGTCTTTTCTGAAAGATTTCTTTATTGGACTGGTCATTATGCGAGCTATAAACTGCATTAGACGATTTCGAGTTAGACCTCGTTCTGAGTAACGAGTGTGCATAGTGTAAACTGTATAATATTAGCAGCGATCTGTGAATAACAGCTGTGATGCGAGCTCGCTGGTGCGAGCTATAGAGCTCGCATGGACTAGACGTTGATGGACCGGGCCTTATCAGCTGGGCCACTTCATTAGGTTGACTTTTTGGGCTTCTGACAAGCTTTTACCAGCCTATTTATTGAATCTGAAAAATACCCACAACAGCAGCCCCCCAACTATCAGTTCGTTCTGCGAATTGAGAGCTCAACTTCGCTGATAAAAGCTAACTTGTCCCACTCTTTTTCAAATTCTATCCCATCAGCTCAGACACGTGGCGACAATTTAAACGATAGTTCAACCGGCACTAGCACGTCTCGTGCCACGCACATTTAATGCGCACGTCTTTCAACTAACGGCCCATGATTACAAAAGCCGCAATTCGTGCTGCACCGTTAGATTCAAGGCGGTTACACACTTTCCAGATCGGACAGCTAGGACGCAAACTCAGCCACCCCTATAAATAAGTAGAGCCCTTTCACCTTCTTTTTTACCCTATCATTTTCTTCTCCAGCTACCAAGTCTCTTTTGCTGCATTTTCACCGGTTCTTTTCAGACTCTTCATCTTCAGTCGCCGGATTTCTCACCTCTCGACAAGGATTCACAGTAAGTTCCGTTTCTGACTTCAACCTTTTGGTTTTTGATCTATTTTCATTGCATTTGTGTTGTGTTGTGTTGTGTTGTGCTTGCATTATGCTTTCTGGACTTGAAATGAGTTTAAACGTTTTGTATTCTCGATGTTGAATTTTTGTAATCTTGTGTTTCTTATCGATCACGTCTCTTTATTTTTCTATTGGTTTGATCTTATTGCTAGTTCATTTGCGATCTATTTACTGTTTGTGGCTTATCATGCATGCAAACTGTAAGATTAGGTACCTGTAGGTCACTAGCTCGTAGGTCGTCCCCTTATAAGTTGAGCCCCCCATTATATTAGCGATCTATGTGGCGTTTGCGATCTGTAGAGTAGGCAACTTCCTTAGTAGGAAACTTAGACATTTAGGCATGGTCTACTTGCAACGACCTAACTATACCTCATTCATGTGTAGATGGCTTCAGGTCGCGATTACCGAACACAAACAATGGGAAATGAGTCATCTAGCTCGAAAGAACTTGCTTCGGGTGAAGTACGAAATGTTGGTGAGGCAACCTTTCAAAACGGGGAGGCTCCAGAGCAATTCGCAGCTCGGGCGGATCCAGCAATAACCCGTCAACTCGAGGAGGAGCGGCGAGCTCGAGAGGTGTTCATTTATCATTCCTCCACTGTTGATTGTGTCAAGTTAGGGGGAATCGTTCTACAATATCACATTCCCAAAGGTCGTCGCGTGATGTCTCCTACTGCCGATGACCACGCATGTTATCCTCCCAAATGATACATTGCTATTAGTACCCAACATATGAAGCACGAGCTTAGGTTTTCAATTCCTTCCTAACTCATAGAATTCCTAAACAGGCTCAAACTTTCACCGTTCCAGCTAACTCGGAATTCGTATTCGCCTGACAACATTAGCTTTAGTTTTCTTTAAGAACAACCTTCATCCCCCAACTCCAAAAGTCCTTAGCCACTTCTTCAGTATCAAAGTTGCTGGTGGCGTAAAAGATGGAATGCGGGAGGGAATCTACTACCTCATAGCTCGTCAATCGGATTATAAAAACCTCTTGCCCCGAGGTGAGGCAAAGGGCAAGTCGAACGCTGAGGCCGACAAGACGAACTGGTTCTTTATTTCTTGCCCTTCCCTCAAGTGTCTTAAAAACTTCTCTTTTGTTTTAAGTCTAGGTAGTTAGAAACGGGAATAACTATGAGGTTTTTTTTTTTTTTTCTTTGCGAACTGACATTCTCTATTTTGCAGACATCAAAGGGGATAAGCCCACCCTTAGTAACCAAGAGGAAGAAGTCCTCAGGGTGCTTGTAAACTCTAACGAGGCGATTCTCAGTAACGCGCTCGATAACGACCTTCTCGTGACTTTTGGGCTAGCTCCCCCTCACGACTGCGAGCTGTTAGACAATAAGAGAGATATAGGAAGCATGAGAGAATTAGATCTTCCTTCTGTGCTTGATACTGACAGCGAGGAAGAGTCTGCTCCCGACTCACCAGCAAATCAAGCTCCTGCTTCTACTCCCCAAGAAATCCTAGTTCCAACTCCAGTCCAAACAGTTCCATCAACTTCTGCTCAAACAGCTTCAGCTCTAGCAGCTCCATCTTCATTTGCTCAAGCAGATCCAACTCCAGCTTCCACTCAGGCGGATCCATCCTCAACTTCTGCTCAAACAGCTTCAACTCCGGCTTCTGCTTAAGCAGCTTCGGTTCCAGCTCGTTCCTCGCACACTAGTTCAACCCCGCAACCAGCTTCAGTTTCTACCTCTGAACAAGCTCCAAATATGGGAAAGCTCTCTCTTCAAAAAGCTCATCGTAACCGACCTGCTGATCCTGCAACCTCTTCAGCTGCTCCTTTTAAGTGACCTACTAAGGCCAAAGCCCCTTCAGTTGCTGCTTCCAGTGAGGTGCCACTTCCAGTATCAGTAGCAGACTCTCCACAAGTCCCAGCCCCCAACTCACAACCTAAGGTGGGGGAAGTTCAATCTGAGGTCCCACCTTAAGAGACCCAAACTGGTGCCAGTAGGGGTGGAAGGAGAAAGACATTGCGCGGTCCTACCTCAACCGTGCGACGTCGCATAAATAAGGGTAAAAGGCCGGAGGTCGCATAGGACGCAGAAAGGACTGAACCACCAACTTTAGTGCACTGTGAAGATGGACCAAGAGGAATATATCTGACGTCCTTCCTCAACCATTGGTCCCAAATAATGTTGAATCATACCAGGAGCTTGGATAAGGATATCCTTACCGGTCTAAAGCTAGCTGAGTACTTAGGTCGACATTCGATACTGGTAAATGACTTCTCTTTTATCTTTCTTTCTTCGTTGTTTCATTAGATACTAACTCGTTACATTTCAGGTCGTGCTGGGCTTAATAAAACAGTGGCAAGAGACTAGAAACTCCGAAGTCCAAATAACGAAATTAGAAGACGAGCTGGGGAAAGCAAATGAAGAGATCAAGTCCTTGACCGAGGAGGCTTTGAATGCCAGAAGGCACCATGAAGCTTTTAAGGCACAGTTGATGGATGCCAACATAGCTAGAAAGGAAGCTGATGAGGCCTTAATGCGCGCAGAAAACTGTTATGCAGTTTCGAGGTTGCATTTCACCGCCTTGCTCCGTAACTGTGAAGATGAATTGAGTAAGGCAAAGGATGAGTTGAAGAAGTCTGAACAGCGAGCTGAAACTGCAGAGAAGCAGGCTAAGCAAGTAGAGGCTATGGTGAAGCGGGCTGAGGAGGCCGAGCAGCAAGCAGAGGCTACGGGAAAGCGAGCTGAGGCGGCCGAATAGCAAGCAGAGGCTACGTTGCAAAGAGCCGAGGCCGCTGAGCACCATGCAGAGGCCGCCTACTTAAAGGTTGTTGTTTTGAAAAAGAAATCTGCCAAATAAGTGGAAGTGCAGGTCGCTAGCACTAGAGATGAGGCTGAGATAAAAACGGGTATTGATTTCCTCTTCACCCTATGGAAGTCTCATCCCAAGTTGGACTTTTCAATCTTTGGCGAGGCGGTATTCCAAGAGGTGGAAAAATTCAAAACTGAAACTGCTTCATCTCCAGTCGTTTCAGACACTCTTCCTTTGGTAATGGAGATTCCTGATGACATTCCTGGTGCGACCTCCCAAGCTGACCCCGCTCAGGTCATCGAGCTCTCTAGTGAGGAATCTCTTTTAGGACCAGCTCCTCATGCTCAAGGCAACCAATAGCTCGTCTTGTTCCTTGCCTTCTGAACTCAGTTTCTATATTTTAGCCTTGTACTCCATTTACCTTAACTTGTAATGGACTTTTTGAATTTAACGAAATTTCTTTATTTTGACTTGTATGTTGAATATGATTGAATTTCTTCATTTCGTTGTTATATATTTCTTTATTTTGACTTGTATGTTGAATTTAAATTATGGAACTTCCCAACAAACTGAAAAGATAGGTCAATTAAACAAATGGCAATAATATCTGGCCCAAGATTGTGAAGCTATTGACTTTAATAAGCTAAAACTTGAAAATGGCGATTAACAATTTACTCAAAGATAAACTGGTAGAATGTGATAATCTGAAGTTGGAAAGTGGGTCGCAACCTCGACTTCCATGTTGATAACTTTGTGAACTATGCAAGGGGTCGTAACATCGCTTGCTATCACGATAATTTTACGGGCTATGCAGGGGTCGTAACCTCGCCTACCATAGCTATAATTTGGCGAGCTATGCAGGGGGTCGTAACCTCGTCTGTTATAGCAATATTTTGGCGAGCTATACAGGGTCGTAACCTCGTCTGCCATAGCTATAATTTTGAGAGCTATGCAGGGGTCGTAACCTCGCCTGCCATAGCTATAATTTTGCGAGCTTTGTAGGGGTCGTAACCTCACCTACCATAGCTATAATTTGGCGAGCTATGTCGGGGTTGTAACCTCGCCTGTCATAGCTATAATTTGGCGAGCTATGCAGAGGTCGTAACCTCGCCTGCCATAGCTATAATTTTGCGAGCTGTGGGCGTGACAACGAGCTAATAGGATGGAACCTGCTAGCTTAATAACTCATAAAATTTGGAGAACACGTAAATTATTAAAGCAATTACTCAATAACACAAACAATATGAGGAACTTGGAGCTTTCATTAACTTTGATAAAATTGGATTACAAATTAAACACATGTAATCAAAGGGTTACCAATAATATGGACGAAGACGCTCAACGTTCTAAGCACGAGGGACTTCAGCTCCATTCATATTTGCTAAACGGTAAGCTTCATTTCCCAAGTTCTCTTTGATCACATGGGGACCTTCCCAATTTGGGCCTAAGGATCCATCATTGGCTTTGCGGGCTCTAGGCAAAATAAGACGTAGTACTAGATTTCCCACATTGAAACTTCGCACTCGAGCTTTTCTGTTGTAATACCTCGCAATCCTTTACTGATAGATCGTTTCAATCGTGCTGCTTCTCTTGCTTCTTCAAATAGGTCTAGGTTTATGGCAAGTAGCTGGTCGTTGTCTTCTAGATTGAACGTTGCTCTACGTTCCAAGGTCGCTTCTAGCTCTGTTAGGATCATAGCTTCGAATCCATACACCATTGAAAAAGGCGTTTTGCCTGTAATGCTACGAGTTGTTGTTCTATAAGCCCACAACACCTTTTGTAGCTTGTCCACCCACGCTCCTTTCTTCGCTTCCAGTTTCATCTTCAAAATCTGCTTCATTATCTTATTTACAACTTCAACCTAGCCGTTGGTTTATAGATGATCAACTGCTGAGAAACTCTTGATGATCTTGAGGTCGTTGCAGAACTTGATAAATTGGTCACTGCTGAACTGGGTCCCATTATCTATCACAACCTGTTGAGGAACCCCAAACCTGCAAATAATATTATTCCACACGAACTTTTCTATCTTCATCATGGAGATCTCTGCCAACTCCTTGGTTTCTGCCCACTTGGTGAAATAATCCACAGCATGCTTGCACCTTCCGCGAGCCGTTGGCAGCAGCCCAATCAGGTCCATTCCTCAGATCGCAAAGGGCCACAAGCTCACATTTGTTGGAGATAAGCTAGTGGAGCTCGTGAAACCTAAGCAAACCTTTGACACTTATCACACTTTTTGACCAGGTTGATGGCGTCCTGCTTCATAGTGGGCCAGTAGAACCCCTGCCAAAGTGCCTTTTGAGCTAGAGACAACCCCCGGCATGATTCCCACAATGACCCTCGTGTATCTGCTTCATCACAGTCTCGTAATCCTAGCCATCAATGCACCTTAAAAGAGGGGTTGAAAACCCTTTCTTGTACAACACATCGTCATAGATGCAATATCGGGCTGCCCTAGCTCGCAAGTGTCGTGCGTCTAATCTGTCACTTAGCAGTTTTCCATCTTACAAATAACTCAAAATCAGACCCATCCAGGAGTTAGGCTATATAGCTACGGCCATTATTGAATCTTTTTCTTCTGTACTTGGAACTGGCAAGAACTCCACTGGGATTGCCCAAAAAAGTCTGCATCTCGTGTGGTTGCCAAGCGAGATAGCGCATCTACATGCGAATTCTGAGCTCGTGGGATCTGCTTGACCTCGTACTTCTGAAAAGTACTTAGCATCTCATGGACTTTCTGAAGGTACATAGTCATCTTGGGTCCCCTGGTCTGATACTCTCCTCGTATATGGCAGACCACGAGCTGAGAATCGCTGAAAACCCTTAATTGTTCAGCTCGCATCTCCCTAGCCAAACGCAAACCTGCAAGCAGTGCCTCATACTCAGCTTCATTATTGGTGGCTTGGAAACCAAATCTCAAGGCACAAAGGATTTTATGGCCCTCAAGACTGATTAACAAAATTTCAGCTCCGACCTTCTGCTCGCTAGACGATCCATCAACATATAACTCTCATGTCGGACCTTTAGAGGATTTGGCCTCTTCATCTGCGAGCCCCGTAAATTCTGCAACGAAATCTGCTAGAGCTTGGGCTTTAATGACCGTCCTTGGCTTGAACTGGATATCAAATTGCGTGAGTTCTACTGCCCATTTAAGTAAGCGATCTAAGGTATCTAGTTTTTGGAGGACTTGCTTCAACGGGTACTGGGTGAGGACTTCAATTTTGTGAGCTTGAAAATAAAGGCGCAGCTTTTTAGATGCAACAATCAGACAATAAGCGAGCTTCTCCATCTGCGAGTACCTGGTCTCAGCATCATGCAGCCTCTTACTTATATAATACACATGAAGCTGCATCTTCTCCTCTTCTCTCACCAAAGCAGCACTCAAAGCCTGCTGAGATACTCTCAAGTATAGAATGAGCTTCTCTTCTTCCTTAGGCTTGGAAAGGAGTGGAGCTCGCCCCACATGCTCCTTCAATTGCTGGAAAGCCACCTTCAATTGCTGGAAAGCTACCTTGCATTGTTCAATCCACTCGAAGTTCTTTGTCTTCTTCAAAACATTAAAGAACGAGATGCACTTGTCTGTTGCCTTCGAGATGAACCTGTTAAGTGCCGCGACCTAGCCATTAAGGTTTTGCACATCTTTGATCCAAGTAGGAGATCTCATGTCAATCAATGCCCTAATCTTCTCTAGGTTGGCCTCAATGCCTCTATTATTCACCATGAAGCCAAGGAATTTCCCTGAGGCTACCCCAAATACACACTTATGCGGGTTCAGCTTCATCTGGTAGCTCTTCAAAATTTGGAAGATTTTCTCCAGGTCGCGCACATGATCACCCACCTGCTTGGATTTCACCAACATATCATCTACGTAGACCTCCATGGTCTTTCCAATCTGTTCCTCGAACATCATGTTCACCAAGCATTGATAGGTCGCTCATACGTTCTTCAACCCAAATAGCATCACTTTGTAACAGTATAGGCCGCGATCAATTACAAACGAGGTGTACTCTTTGTCCTCGGGATTCATTGGAATCTGGTTATAGCCCGAGTACGCATCCATGAAGCTCAGAAGCTAATGACCAGTTGTTACATCCACAAGCTGGTCTATTTTAGGTAAGGGGAAGTTGTCCTTTGGGCATGCCTTATTTAAATCTGTAAAGTCGATACAGGTCCTTCACTTCTCATTCTTCTTCTTTACCAACACAGGGTTGGCGACCCAAGTTGGGTAGTAAGCTTCGCGGATAAACTTATTTGCCAGTAGCTTGTCTACCTCTTCCTTCAATGCAAAGTAAAGTTCCCCCGTCATCAGTTTCCTGTTCTGGTGAACTGGCCTGTAATGGGGGTCGATGTTGAACCTGTGAGACATGACCTTGGGGTCTATCCCCACCATATCTTCATGATTCCAAGCAAATACATCCAAGTTCATCTTAAGAAAGTCAGCGAGTTGGACTCTTACATCTGGAGTTAAGCCTCTTCCCAGATTCAAGCACCTCTCAGGATATACCTCGCTGACTTGAACATCCTCCAGCTCCTCAATTGGCCTAGTGGCTGGATCTGCATCCACCTCGCAAGGGTCGAGATCATAACTAACCTCCTTTTCACTCACAGCTCGTGGCTCGCCCCCCGAAACCACGTTCACCTTCTTTCCTCTTACGCCCATCTTCACAGCATCTTCATAGCAACGTCTGGCTAAGTGCTGCTCTCCCCGAACACATCCAACACCATTAAGGGTTGGAAACTTGATTGTGAGGGTCTTGGTTGAAGTGACTACGTCCAAGTCGTTCATTACAGGTCTTCCCAGGACCACATTGTAGGCTGATGGGCAATCAATGATAAAAAAAATCTGTCAACACAGTAGTTTGACGACCTGCTTCCCCCAATGTGAGTGGCAACTTAATCTGGCCCACTGGTGTGATGGCATCTCCAATGAAGCCATAAAAAGGCTCCGGGGAAGGCTTCAATTGCTCTGCTCCTAGCCCTATCTGGTCGAAGCAACTCCTATACATGACATTGACTAAGCTCCCAGTGTCGATCATGATTCGCTGCACTTCCATATTATTGATTTTAGCTCGGATGACAAGTGCATCATTATGAAGCTAGTACACGCCTCTAGCATCTTCCTTGGTGAACACAATATCATCCGAGGTCATCTTCGCTTTCTTCACAAGTCCCTCCAACCCACTGACCTACAAGGTATGATTTGCTTCTCGAACATATCTTTCGTGCGACCTGTTTGATGTACTTGCGATATGGGGGCCACTATGAATAGTAAAAATTGTTCTTACCGTAGGTTCGTGCTCTTACTCAGGAGCTCGCTGGGGCTGTTACTGTGTTGGCTGTTGTTGCTGCTAAGGTCATTGTCGCGGAGGTCGCGAGTCTATTAGTCTTACCATGTAATCTCTTAAGCAACCTCTTTTGATCAACCTTTCAATGGCGTCCTTCAACGCCCAACAATCAGAAGTATTGTGCCCGACCTCGTTATGATAAGCACAAAACTTATTTCTATCTTTATGCTCAACAGGGGCTCTCAAAGGATTAGGCTTTCAGAAATCCTCCATGTTCCTTTCTACTGCAAAAATATGTCCTGCAAATCCGACAGGATGCTGTAACTGTCATAATGACCTTGACACTAAGGCCGCTCATTCTTGGACTCTCTCCTAGCCTTTTTGGCAATCTGGTTGTTTGAGCCACTACCTCGACTTTCACCTTCATTCCTACCATTATTTCTCTTTTTCGATTGGCTGGAACTGCCCGCTTCATTCTTTTGATTGGACTTCTTTAGGCCGAAGGTCTCCTCCTATCTAATCTCCTTTGCAGCTCGCTCATAGAATTCTCTCAAGTCCTTTACTGGAGACTTGTAAATGCTCTCATACAATTTCTCATCCTTGTGAAGCCCAACTAAGATCACAGTCAAAATACTTTCGTCTGATGGGCTTTCCACATTGGCGACCTCGCGTCTGAACCTAGTGATATAGTCCTTCAAGGATTCATTCTGACATTGGAAGATAGTGGTTAGATGGCAGGATGGTGCGAGCTGCCTCCTCAAAGCCTTGTACTAGCTAACAAACTTCTGTTGGTAATCTTCCCAACTTCCTATGCTGCGAGCTGGGAGATTCTTAAACCAAGTCCGCGGAATGTCCTTTAGGGTGGCTGGGAAGACATGGCACTTCACCAGTGGGTTGTCCGTCTGAAGATCCATCTAGACATTAAATGCGTCAAGGTGGTCATAGAGATCGTTGTCCCCATTGTACTGCTGGATACTTGGGACCTTGAATCTGGGAGGGAGAGGTTGTGTCTCGATCTCCTTGGAAAATGGAGTCCTTTCTCCATAATGCTCACGCTTGTCCGGGGCGTCAGGTCGGGCTTCGAGCTACTAGACCCTCTAAAGAAATTCATCTATTTATGGATCTTGGGGTATGTGTCTCCTTCTGTGATCACGACCTAGGGAGCAGCGTTCTGACTCATATCTCTGGCTTTCTCTGAACGAGCCGCTAGCTCGATGCGACCTTGCATGTCACTGATTATCTACCTCATCCTGCTCATGCCTAGATGCAGCTCGGGCTCAATAATAGCCAGTTTCCACACGATGGCTCCCATCCTGACTCGCCTTTATCACCAAACTTACAGGACCCGCGACTTCTCTTTCCTCGTGAACTTGGCAACCTCCAACTCTAGAGCGCGAGTTGGAAGAGCGAGCTGAACCGATAAGTCACGACATTTCCTTCACTGGCCTTTCTGGCACCTGTACTTCTTCATGCAGCGGATATGCTTGCCTTGGAGCAACAGCCTCGATCCTGGGCACATTCTGCACTTCAGCCTGTACCAACGCATTAACTACATCTACAAGTTGTCGAACCGTAAGTTCCAACGCCTCATGCCTCTGATGCCACACTTGCAGCCCCTCGGCTTGGGCGATTGGTACTAGTTGGCGATGGGGCAGAAGAGGCATGCCTGCTACAACACCAACTACCTGGCTATGAGACATGCCTGTTGTAGGCATGGGTACGTCTTCCACCAGTTGCGTATCACGTTGTTGTTGACTTGTCTGACTCTCTGCTTGGTCAACCTGTGAGCCCACATATCTGGTTGTTTTTATTCTCGCCATGCCTTTTGAAGACTGATGAATTGTAGCAAAACAGATTGCAGTCTGGGCCTTCTTTCTAGTGCCAAAATGCCGACGTTGATTTCTGGTCGACGACGGTTCAAAACCCAATACCTGCAATCAATGTGAAGCAAAACACAAAGCAAGAGAAAAGTGGAAGGCAGAGAAGAAAAACAACACACAAAGAAGATTTTTAACGTGGTTCAGCAAGTGTGCCTATGTCCACGACTGTTCCTCTCAATCACTCTGCCGAGAAACAGTATTATATTGCTTGTATGTATCTGTATATATATTCGTTACAATGAGTTTCAGTCTCTATTTATAGAGAGAGGCGGTTACAATTTGACTTAAAATAAAATAGGAAAAGAATATCGCATTAACTAGATTTCCTAATCGGTTAGCACTGAATCAGGAAACTATTCCGCTGAATCAGAAAAATGTTCCGCTAAATCAGAGATCACATTTATTAAGTTTGAATTTGAATTGATTTCCAATTCTGGTAGAAGAATCACGATCAATTTGGGTTACTGCCTTTTCTGGAAGATTTCCTCATTAGACTGGTCATTGTGCGAGCTATAAACTGCATTAGACGATCTCGAGCTAAACCTTGTTCTGAGTAACGAAGTGTGCATAGTGCGAACTGTGTAATATTAGCAACGATCTATGAATAGCAATTGTGATGCGAGCTGTAGAGCTCGCATGGACTAGATGTTAATAGATCGGGCCTTATCTGTTGGGCTACTTCACTGGGTTGATTTTTTAGGCTTCTGACAGGCTTTTATTAGCCTATTTATTGAATCCAAAAAATACCCATAACAAGTGTTGTGTTTTATTACTTTGTTATGCATTTTTTGTGTATACAATCGAGCTTTGTTATGTGATAATTATTATTTTGGTGTTTATATTCAATGAATTTATATTTTTCATGAGTTTTATATTGATATTATTTAAATATGATGTTAAATTGAAGTAAAGATTGAGTTTTTTTTTAACTTTTAATATTTATTTATTGTTTGTAAATATACCTATCTTTAATATATATATATATTTTTTATTTGTTAAAAATTAAATTGAGTCAAAACGGGTCTAGTTTTAGGTAAATCACTTTAAATAGGTTCGGATTTTGGATGAGAAGTGGCGACTCATCTAGTTCTCGAGTCGAATTTGGAGCGGACCGATTTAACTTTTCAACCCATTATCATCCCTAGTTTCAATCATATCATATTCCATCAACTTTTTAAAATAATCTCTGTTAGGTGGCTAACTCACCCAAAATTTGAGTGAAAAAATAGGAAAGAAATGTTCTTATTAATTTTTTAATGATAGAAATTATTTATAGTTAATATAAAGACAGGACTTAGTTCCCATATCTAAAATGTATCTAGCAAATCATCATCGCAACACTAGCACTTTGATTACCATTTCTCAGTTGAATTTTAATGGACTTGTCAAGTAACTACAAGAGGTAATTTGTCACCTAATAATAACTAGTTGCATCAGTATTGATTAATTAACCAGCATGGCGGGTGATACGTTAGTCATTGTCGTCATGAAGGAGATTACAATGATTAATCTGTTGCAATAAGTTAAGGACCAAGGCGGTCATTCGTCTTTACAACCTATTCCTTGAAATTATTCTCTTCGCCCATAAATGCCGATGCCACTGTATATATGTATACTTAACCTAAACCTACTATAAGCATACCGAGTGACCATCTATCACTAATCACTAAGCAATACCAACCTCCAATCCTGATCCATGGTAATCATCATTTTCCCTAGAAATTTAACTAGCTAATCATCTTATAGCTAGCATAATAATCATTTTCTCATAATTTAACTTGATTCCAATTGACTTGTGGTTGAAAAATGGTGTCGAAGCTTTAATGCACCAACCTATGAAGAATCCACGACAAGGTGGATACAAAGCCATCTACTTCATCTTTGGTATGTCATAAGCCTCACATTATTGAACAATAATTTCTAAGTGTTGATAGCATATATATATATATATATATATGTATGTTATGTTAAATACAAGTAGCAATATCTATCACTTTATAGGTATCATTGGGCTGGAGAACATAAGCTTTGTGGCCAACATAACAAGCCTGGTCTTATATTTCCTGTTCGTCATGCATTTCGACCTCTCTTGCTCGGCAACCACTACTACAAACTTCTTGGGTACCACATTCTTGCTCACACTCGTTGCAGGATTCATCGAGATACTTACATGAATCGCCTCAACACTTGTCTACTCTTTGGTTGCATTGAATTGCTGGTATACCTATGATAATTCAATTCTACTTGTAATGATACATGCTATTATTAACTAAGAGATACATGCAGAAAGATAGCTTCCTTGCATTTTAAGACCAACTGTTGAAGCAGATATGTTACGTGTAATTGTTTTGGGATGTTTGACATTCAGTGATATGTGCTGCTTATAATTCAATCCCATTATCGTAAACTGCAACCTGAGCCTTGTGGGAAGACAAGCTGCATGCATGGTTCTAAAGCTCTGTTGTTCTATGCTTCAATAAGCTTGGTTGGCCTGGAGGAGGTGGAATTCGAGGCTCAGTTCCAGCTTTAGGTGCCGATCAGTTTGACTACAAGGACCCTAACGAACGCAAGCAACTTGCCAGCTTCTTCAATTGGTTTTTGTTGAGTTTAACTAGCGGAGCTACCATTGGGGTCTCATTTGTGGTGTACATGAGCACAGAAGTCGGATGGGATTGTTAAGGATTGAAACTTTTCTCAGAAACTCCATAGTTTATGGCTGTCACTTATATGCTACGTTGAAGTCTTTGGAATTATGTTAGTTTAAATGTATTGGTTTAGTTTCAATGTAATTGTTTTTGTTATATTTAGTTGGTATGTAATGTTTAATTTAGTTTTAGTTATAGTAGTTGGGTTAGATAAGTTAATCCTACTGATTTTAGCCTCTTTCTGGTATGGCCTCTTGTACCAATTTAGACAGAAATGTATGGCTGTCTTTCTTCTTATATTTTCTATATATATTGTCTTATAAATGTTAGCAACATATAGAGTGTATGCTCTAGTTTTTGTTTCTCTCTATATCGGGAGTCTTTTGATATTGATGGTTTTGATGGATGGTTAATGGTAAAATTGTTAATAGTGGTATCAGAGCTCACTTCTTAAAGCCTATGAGGTTTGATTGTGGTATGTTATTAAGTGATTAGTGAGGTTAAACACTTGTCTTGGAGAGTCCAAACACATATGAATGAGTCCATGGCATCCGACAGCAACATTGGCTTGCCAGCACCCAAATTTTCTGGTGAAAACTACCAGATTTGGATGGTCAAAATGAGATCTTATCTCAAGTCCTTTGGCCTATGGGATTATATTGAGCAAAACAAACAAATATCTCCTCTTAAAGCTAACCCCACCATAGCTCAAATTAAGCAACATGAGGAGGAGAAAATGAAGAAAGACAAGGTTGTGGCTTGCTTGCATTCAACCTTAACTGATGTTGTCTTTACAAGCATCATGCACCTAGAGACAGGCAAAAAGATATGGGATGAGTTAAAGGTGAGATTTCAGAGCAGTGAAAGAGTTAAGGCTGTCAAGATGTTAACTCTCAAAAAAGAGTTTGAGATGTTAAAGGTGAAGGAATCTGAAACTGTCAAAGAGTATTCGTCTAAACCATCTGATCTTATGAATCAAATGAGGCTTTATGTTGAGGTGATTAAGGACTATAAGGTTGTGGAAAAGATGCTAATAAGTTTGTCTCACAAGATTAAAGCTAAGGTGTCAGCTATAAAAGAATCATGTGATCTCAAGAAACTCACAGTTTCTGAAATGATCAGTAAATTGCAAGCTCAAGAGCAAAGGCTCTCCGTGAGAAGTGATGATATGAGTGAAGGTGTTTTTCAAGCAAGACACAAAGGAAAGCAACTTGTTAAAAGGGACAAAAAGAAACAAAATTTTGATCAAAGAAATGGTGATCAAAAAGGAAAAAACAAACTTGATGGGAATATAACGGATTCTACTGTCAAAGGAAAATTTCCTCATTGTTCTACTTGTAAGAGAAAAAACCATCTGGCCAAGGATTGCTGGTATAAAGGGAAGCCTCAGATCCAATGCAATTTCTACAAGAAACGGAGAATAGGAAAAATTTTTGCATAACAAAATCAAATCAAGTTCAATCACAATCAGCTAAATAAGCAAATTTCATTGATGAGCACTATGAACCTAAGAGTCATATGCTCATGGCCATTGAAGCATACTTTGCAGCTTCAAATGAAGTCTCGTACATTGATAGTGGTTGTACAAACCACATGGCGAGGGATTTGAGCCTCTTTACTTCTTTGGATAGAAAAGCTAACACTATGGTGAAGCTCAAAAATGGTGAAGTTGTGCAAGCAACTAGGAAACGTACAGTTTCTATCCATACAAATAATGTTATTAAGCAGATTTCTAATGTTCTATTTATTCCAAACTTACATCAGAATCTTTTGAGTGTTACTCAACTATTGAATAAGGGTTATTCAGTTTCATTTAAGAATAACTACTGCATTATATTTGATTCATATGATGTTGAAGTTGTTAGAGTTAAAATGCTTGGTAACAGCTTTCTATTGAGTTTAAATCAAGTGAGTCAGTCAGCCTTGGTTTCAAGGCATGATGTCTCTATTTTATAGCACAAAAGGCTTGATCATTTTAACGTAAATGCTTTGAGGTTTTTGCAAACTTATGACATGGTTATAGACTTACTAGAAATTTGGAGTTCTAATGATGTATGTGAAGTCTATCAACTTCGTAAGATGCATAGACAACCTTTTGTATCAACTAGTGGTGCAAGAGCTAAAACAAAGTTAGAATTGATGTATACTTACTTGTGTGGTCCAATGAGTGAGCCTTCTTTAAGTTAAAATAGATACTTCATCTTGTTTATTGATAACTTAACAAGAATGACTTGGATGTATTTCTTATCAAGCAAAGTTCAAACTTTTGATGTTTTAAAGAAGTTTAGAGCCATGGTTGAAGTTGAAAGTGGCTGCAAATTGAAGGCTTTAAGGTCTGATAATGGCAAGGAATATATCTCTAATAGGTTTAATGAATTTTGTGATGAAAGAGGGATTAAACACCAATTGACAGTAAGCTATAGTCCTCAGCAGAATGGTGTCTCTGAACGAAAAAATAGAACCGTCATGGGAATGGCAAAATGTTTGTTGGCAGAGAAGAAGTTACCAAAGAAGTTTTGGGTAAAAGCTATACATGTAACTGTGTATCTATTAAATAAACTTCCTACTAAAGTTGTTCAAGGAAAAACACCGGTGGAAGTTTGGTCTGGTGTCGTGCTTACTGTTCAGAATCTGAAAATTTTTGGAGCAATTTGTTACACTCACATAGCAAATGTAAAAGAACGAAATTGGATATAAAAGTTGAGATAGGAATATTCATTGGATACACAATAAACTCTAAGGTTAGAAAGTTTTTAATTTACAGTCGAAAAAGGTTATAGTGAGCAAGGATGTTCAGTTTGATGAAGATTTTATTGGAATTGAAAATGTAATCCGATTCAAAGAAGCATGGATCAAACACAACCTGAAATCAAATCTATCGCATCTGAAAAATAGATTGAAGATGATGTTGAGGATGATGAAGAAGTTCATAGGCAGAGTATGATTCTCCAGTATTGAAAAACAAAATCCTTGACTGAAATTTATGAGAGGTGTAGTTTTGTTGTTATTGAACCATCTAGCTTTGAAGAAGCATATTTGAAGACTAAATGATAAAAGCAATGAGAGAGGAGTTGTCAATGATAAACCAGAATGGTACTTCGAAATTGACACCTAGACCTAAAGATAGAAAGGTTATAGGTGTCAAATAGGTGTATAGAACCAAATTAAATCCTAATGATTCTATCAATAAGTATAAAGCTAAACTAGTGGTGAAAGGTTTTTCACAAGTGGCTATTGTCGATTATAGAGATACCTTTGCTCCTGTTGCAAGACATGAAACTATTAGACTACTTGTTGCTTTGGTAGCTCAATATAAGTGGAAAACCTTTCATCTTGATGTAAAATCAGCTTTTTTGAATGGAGTGTTGAAAGCAGAGATTTATATTGAACAACCTCTCGAATTTGTTGTTGTTGGTCATGAGGAAAAAGTCTATAGGCTTCATAAAGCCTTGTATGGGTTGAAGCAAGCTCCTAAAGCTTGGTATAGCAAAATTGATACATATTTTCTACAGACTGGTTTCAGGAGGAGCCAAAATAAGGCCACTCTCTACGTGAAGCAAAATGATAATGACAAAAAACTAATTGTATCTCTTTATGTTGATGATTTATTTGTAACTGATAATGATGTTCATGGAATAGAGTTATTCAAGAAAAGTATGAAGGAGGTTTTTGAGATGATAGACCTTAGCATGATGAGCTGTAACACCCTCCACATGATTCTCATTCGGATGGAAATCCGAATTGGAGGATGCTACCTTCATCAATTTATTCGTTATTAATTTACATATACGCACTACAATTTTTATTTTTTTTTCTCGAAAATCCGGCAGAGTTTTCTCTGTTTTTATGAAAAACCCAAAATTATAAAAATTTGTAGATTTCAAAAGCAAACAGTTCTAAAAATACATTCATTCTCTCGACTTCCATTTCGGACCCTCCGTTCGATTCAAAATCACTTCACCACACAAACATTTAAAACACAATATTTAATAAAAATCATATCCATCGAAATTAAATACAAATCAAATGGTAAATAAAAATTTTCTTTACAAATCACAAACCCTTCTCCACCATTAATATATATCCTTATTTATAAAATTTTGTAAATCCATATACATATACATGCATTTCCATATACTTTAACACCACTATACAATACTAAAAGTAAAACTATCAAATATGGATGGATGTGACTCGCAAAAAATGCGACAGCTGTCTTCTCGTCTATCTCTATCTACAGCGCCCAAAATTTCAACCTACGCGTGGAAAATCCAACGCGCTAAGTATTTCTACTTAGTGGGTGTACACTAAATTTAAATTTCATCAACTTCAAAGATACAAGATTTTAAAATAAAATTTCACAGTTGTCAAATATTCATAATAAATCATAAAGAAATCAATTTACTAGTAAATGCATATATATGAAATGTCTAAAAGTCATTTTCCAAATGTGACCCTACAAAATCAAATTTCACCATTTTCACATATTCGTAAGGAAATGAAATAAAAATTAAATTCCATCTCGTAAAAAAAATTATCGTGTTGTCAAATAAAATTCTCCAAATCTCAAACTTTTATCATTTCATCAAAATTATGTTATTGTAACACAAAATTTCACAATTTTCAAGTTTTTATCAAAATTCATAAATAACTCCATTTATTAATAATTGCATATATGAAACACATGAAATTTTTTTTTTCAAGCATATTAAGAATCAAACTTCCAAAATGCTCAAACTTTTATTAAAATTCACAGTTACGTCAATTTATCAAGAATTGCACATATAAAACAAACATTTTAAATTCCTCATTTCATAAAAATATTATAGGGTAACACCACCCTTTTATGTTTTTCTCAAAATACTAAAATAATACGTAAGAAATTTACTTTATTAATAAAAGCACATATAAATCACATAAAAGACTTTTCCAAACATTTCAACACGATACCTTCAAACTTGTATGTTAAATCACAACGACAGCATATTATTAACAAATACACATATATATATACACAAAAAAATCATTTTCAAACATAGTTGCACATTTTTCATTTAATATTTTTCTCAGTGCCCTTTGTAAACTCTAACACGATACCATGGACTGGAAATCAGGTTTCACGTTTCCCCCAACATCGGACACTCGGTAACTACCCGCCGGAGCACGTTTCATATAATACACAAATTCTGGGACCGGACACTCGGTGCCTCGCAAGGTCCATGAATTTCATATCAACATATATAAGCAAATTGGTGTAGTATTGCTATAATCATCCTATTGGCATGCCAACTACCAATCCCCACCTACCAATGTTCAGGTTTACTCGAGCCCTTATAATTTCATTTATTATCAAAATTTCATATTTTCACAACTTTCCTTTCTCAACAAAAATTCTCATTCGAAAAACTCTGAACACTTTTTAAATCAAAAAATATATATATTTTTATTATTATTTCAAGTATCATTATAAACATCAAAACATATCATTTCTCATTTAAAAGTTACTCATCAATTTCATCAAAACTATTGTGCCCTTCTTCCGATATATATATATATATATATTCGGTCAAGACACTAATTTGTCCGTCATCTTTTCGTTTCTTTTCCGTTTTCATTCAAAAATCATTAAAATCACAATCCAATATCATTTAATAACAAATCATAAAAAAAAATGTCACAAATCCTTTAATTTCTGCATTCAATCAACATTTTTTCTTACATAAAATTTTCAAAATTTTTCATTATTCAATGCCACAAAATTCATCATAATATCACTCACATATAAAATGCCACATAATCATTCATACTAAAATTCACACATAGTCACGAAATCAATTTAATTAACAATTTAACAAAAACACATATTTTTTCCCAAACTTTTCAAAATTTAATTCTCAAATACTACGAAAATCATTCGTAACATAATTCACACATATTCATGAAATCTATTTAACTAAAATGTAAGAAAACCATATACTAAATTAAATAAAATCTCTACTAATAAAAATGAGTTTTTAAAGTAAGTGTACACCAACCTTTTGGACACATTCTATAGCTTATCCACTCACATAGCTTCTTTGTTTATTTCTGGATCTAAAACAAGTTCTCCTTTGATTTTCTTATCATCCTAGATCCACCCTAAAATTACATAAAATTTAATTTATAACTCACAAAAAAATAAATCAATTTTTTGGAATCCAAATTCTATTAAAATAAATTGATTTATCTGAATAATTGGACACCCAAAAATTTTATTTTCTTTCTTCTTTCCTTTATTCTTCCCGGCTTCTCTTCCTTTTTCTTTTTTTTTTTTTCTTTTTCTTCCTCCCTGCTGCTCGCCGAACAGCTCTCTCTATTTTTCATTGTTTCTGAAGACACTCACACAAATATATATAACCAACTTCTCCACCGCCTCACGCCACATTAATATCTTCTTTTTATTTTATTGTTATTATTATTTGTTTTTTTTTTTTCTGATACTGCTGCAGAGATGCACCTTCTCTCTTCTTTTATTTTTTTATTTTATTTTATTTTATTTTATTTTATTTCTTCTTTCCATCGGCAGCCACCCATTCATATATATATATATATATATATATTCTTTTATTTCAACGGGGCCCACCACCTTTAACACATATATATATATTTTTTCATTGGGCTCCACCACTAACTTTTATAATAATTATTATTATATTTATTATTTATATATATATATTTTTCAACTTATGGAAATTTTCATATGAATCCCTTTACCTTTTTCCTTTTAATTCAATTTTATGGATTTCTTTCAAAAATATCCTTCAACTAGGATATTTATCCACAAACTTTTATACTTATAAAATTGAACTGAACTAAATTAATAACAATAAATTACATTTCAATTAATCTCTTGAGTCCAGTTAAATTGGGATGTTATAAAAATACTCTTGTACATGTTCTTTACAATTAAATATAATCATTTTTTTTTCCAGTTCAATCACCTACAAGTCACAATTTAAACCCTGAAGTCTCTCACACAACTTTTTAAATTCATACTCAATTTACAATTTTCTAATGCCACATGTCAGATTTCATGGTTGCTTGCCCCACATATCTATCATTTCTTGTCTCTTTTAATTTAACTTTTCCGAGACACCCGGATTCAGTTTTTCTGGGACTTTTTCAAAATCATTTAAAAATTTACCGGGACCTATATTCGGATTGCATACATACTCCTAGTAATCTCGGTGACTCTTAAAAGTTATTCTCTGTCCCTTTTTGGCTTTCCGAAAATTCACTAGATCGTCTCCAATGATTCCTGAATTAATTCTATTGCATCTAAATCTCCTTCGAAAGTATCGTTTGAGGTTCTAAAATATTTCTTGAGCATTTTAATACTCATTTTGACACTTCTCTAAATTTTTAAATTTTTCCGAAAATCTTTCCGAATTTCCGATCGAATTCGAAACTGCTTCATTTTACCTCAAACGAACTCATTTTTGATCCGTTTCAGTTTCCTTAGAGTCCATTACTTGTTCCAGAGCTTTCTAACTTTAGGGTCTGCTCTTCGAAAAATTCACTATTCACATAAATATTATTCCGTCCGAAAATACTATTTATCCTGATATATTCTCATTTCTCTTAAATAAAGGAAAATTCAGGATGTTACATGAGCTACTTATGAGGGATGGAAGTGTATTAGTCTGATGGTGGAATTTTCTTGTCTCAAAGGAAATATGCAATAGATATGTTGAGAAAGTTTAGAATGGAAAGTTGTAATCCTATTCAAACTCCTCTTGCTATTAATGTGAAACTTTCTAAAATGGATGGTGTTGCTAGAGCAAACGCAAAACAATATAGAAGTTTGGTTGGCAGTCTTTTATACTTGATAGCAACCAGACCCAATCTAATGTTCTCTGCGATTTTGTTATCAAGGTTTATGCATTCTCCTAGTTTGACTCATCTAGGAGTTGGAAAGAGAGTGCTAAGGTATCTTAAAGATACAACTGACTTTGGGATTTTTTATGGCAAAAGTGAAGGCAAGCTTGAAAGATATATGGATAGTGACTCGGCAGGCTCTGTGGATGATTCCAAGAGCACAACTGGCTTTGTATTCTCTCTAGGAAGTGGAGTTTTTTTCATGAAATTCAAAGAAGCAAGAGATTGTGGCTTAA
Source organism: Litchi chinensis (assembly GCA_019925255.1). Lineage (NCBI taxonomy): Eukaryota > Viridiplantae > Streptophyta > Magnoliopsida > Sapindales > Sapindaceae > Litchi > Litchi chinensis. The sequence continues at coordinate 151,014 of CM034461.1, forward strand.
TCCTCAGTAGAAGCTGAGTATATAATAGTGGCAGCCGTCTCAAACCAGACCTTGTGGATAAGAAAAGTTTTGACAGATCTTTTGTTTTCACAAGATGAACCAATAATGATTAAATATGACAATAACTCAACTATTTCAGTGGCAAAAAATCCAATGCAACATGACAGAACTAAGCATACAAATGTTAAGTTTCATACCATTAGAGAAGCTGAGAGAAGCGGTGTAGTCAAGTTAATTCATTGCAGGTCAGAAGCGTAAATTGCAGACATCCTAACCAAAACTCTTCCATGTAGTCAGTTTTTGATCTTAAGAAGCAAGCTCGGAGTAACTAAGAAAAGTGCTAAGGATTGAAACTTTTCTCAGAAACTTTATAGTTTACGGATGTCATCTTGCTTTTTTTTTCGTTCAAGTCTTTGCAATTATGTTAGTTTAAATGTATTGGTTTAGTTTCAATGTAATTGTTTTTGTTGTATTTAGTTGGTATGTAATGTTTAATTTGGTTTTAGTTATAGTAGTTGGGTTAGGTAAGCTAATGCTGTTGATTTTAGCCTCTTTCTAGTTTGGCTTCTTTTACTGGTTTAGACAGAAATGTATGGCTGTCTTTCATCTTGTATTTCCTATATATATTGTCTTATAAATGTCAGCAACATATAAAGTGTATGCTCTGGTTTTTATCTCTCTCTATATTGAGAGTCTTTTGATATTGATGGTTTTGATGGATAGTTAATGGTAAATTGTTAACAGGGATATAGGTTTTATCATCTCCATCATTTGTGCTTCTATTGGTCTTGTCATTATTGTATTGGGGAAGCCATTCTATCGAGTCAGAGTGCCAGGAGAAAGTCCATTGTTGAAGGTCTTAGAGGTCTGTCTGTCTGCTCCCCTCTTGTTTCACTAAAGCAGCTAACTGGATAGCTAAGTTCCTTCAAAAACAAAATCTTGCAGGTTTTAGTGGTGAGTGTCAGGAATTGGCAGACTAAATTGCCTCAAACACAGCTGACTTATATGAGATACATGATCATGATCCGTTGCAAATGGAGAGCTTCTTCCCCATAGCAACCAATTCAGGTATATAGCTAGCTTTCTTGAAGCAACTTGAGACTTCGAATGACAAATGGAATTCACGTTTGGCCAGATTCCTTGACAAAGCGGCAGTTCTCCCCAGGGGCACAATTCCAAGAAAATGGAGAGTGTGCAGCGTGACACAAGTGGAACAAGTGAAGATTCTGACAAGGATGATGCCCATCCTGCTAAAAACTACTCTGATGAACACATGCTTAGCACAATTGCTAACCTTTACGGTCCAACAAGGAACACTGATAAATACAAACCTTGGTGGTTTCCAAGTCCTACCTGCCTGCATTTCAGTGATTCCTTTGGTGTTCATATCGGTTCTGATACCTGTTTATGAAATCGCTTTCGTTCCCATTTTGCGGAAAGTCACAGGCCACCCAAATGGCATAACGCACCTGCAGAGGGTGGGAGTGGGGCTTGTTCTCTCCGCCATTTCAATGACAATAGCAGGGATTGTGGAAGTGAAGAGAAAGCATGAATTGATCCATCACAATCACCGCATCAGCCTGTTTTGGCTTGGCATTCATTATTCAATCTTTGGATTGGCAGACATGTTCACTCTTGTTGGACTATTGGAATTCTTTTACAGTGAGGCTCCTGCTGGAATGAGATCACTCTCAACTTCCTTTTCCTGGCTTTCTCTATCAATAGGCTATTACTTGAGCTCAGTTTTTGTCGAGCTCATCAACACAGTGACTGCCAAGTACACAGAGAGCGGTGGCTTGAAGAGGTTGACATGAATAAGAACCATATGGAGCTATTCTACTGGTTCTTGGCAATTCTCATTGTGCTTAATTTTGGCAATTATCTATACTGGGCTACTTGGTATAAGTATAAAAAACATTTAACGGTTGATGAAGAAAAGCTACCCAAATCAGGGACTGGTCACATGGACAACTCTTTCTCCACAAATGCCAGCTTTATATCTAACCAACAACAAGTGAATGCAGAGACCAGAAGAGAGGCAACCTAATCTAAAATCATCAATTATTATGACGATAGTTAAATATACTCTGAGATTGAAAATGTTTATCTCTGAGGTAAAAAATGTATTGGTTACTGGTTAGCCAAGGGTTGTTGAATTATTTAGTGTGAAGTCATAGCTTTTCCATAATGGAATAAAATAGTAGAGAGCCTTTTTTTCTTTAACCTATTACTATTAGTAACACTTGTCGATTCCATTCCTTGTTATATTGTTCTGCATAACTTATGATATGGGCCATAAATGATTGATGAACACCACCACAACTCCTCCGTTCAACACTTGTTGGTGTCATTGAAATGTACATTTCAACGTTAAAGTACTCGCTATTGTGTCACCGTTTCGGTACAAATGGCAAAAGAACAAGGGACAAAAAAGGTAGAGAGGAAATAGCTAAAAATGCAGCTCAGCTGGGGTTGAAGTTATAATGCCAATATTATTAGTAATGTATTATTTATGAGGTCAAGTGAAGACATTCTTTCCCGGATATCAAGAGAGGTGATAATAATAAAAAGCAATGTTATGTGAATATGATATGATGTGGGCTGTGTCCCTCTTCGGGAGTGTCGGTGGCAGTCTCACGTCCCCACCTATTTATTGTAATATTGGGATACGTAAAAATATCTTCAAATGGCAAGGACCCCCACCACACTACTTCCCTCCATCTTCCCTTCCCACCACCACATGGAATCTTGACAGTTGAACAGTGCTGTGCTGCATTCTCAACTGAACACACTGGTATCATCCTCTTTTCTTTCTCTTTTATGTCTTCATTCGTTATTTCTTTCCTGTTTTAGCCACATTATAGTGCATTATGTTGTGTCTGTCTAAGACATTATTTCTTAATAAGTATATAGGTGGCTACAAAGCAAAACCAAGCATGGAATGCAGCAGCAGTGCAAGTGGGAGCAAGTCTCCACCGCCCTTCATCAAGTTAGTGTGGATGTATGGTATATTGAATTTGCTATTGTGCAAATGGGTGGATGGATTCAACGACTTTAATGCAACAGCTGATCATAATGTGATGAGTTATGGTTTCCCTCGACCATTGATGGTGGGCCTTACTCTCATTCATGGAGCTGCTGCCAAAGGAGCAGGTTCTTCTCTTCACCCACTCCCATCCAAATTTTGTCTGCTTTTATTACATGTTCCTACTTTTATATTAAAGTTTGACTGCTAATTTCCTTTTGAGGTTCCATTCCATTTTGAGCTGTTGCATTTAGCATATATCGTAGTTTTTGTTTTTGGAGCTGTACTGGTAGCCCTTTTGCTTACTCTATTAGTTTCCAAAATCAGAATCTCTTAGCCCAACTACCTCCCTCTCTCTCTCCCTTGTGTTTGTTGTTGCAATTATGGATATTGTGGAGTTAGATAAACGTCAAAAAATGAAGTGTACCAAATAGCGACGCATAACCACCTTTCTTAATTCAACAAAGCACAATGGAGATCGGTCTCATTTATGTTTCAGTTCAAACAGCTTGAGGAAAGCAACATTTATCCAATTTATCATACATATCTTAGTTTCATGACCTTTTCTTTTCTGCTTTGAATCCACAGTCTGTCTGGATGGAACATTACCAGGGTATCATATCCATCGAGGATACGGATCAGGTGCTAACAACTGGCTCATTATGTTGGAGGTACATGATGCATATTACACAAGTACTTTTGTCTTGAGCTATAAATGTAAAATATGATTGATGAGCTTAACTAAGTTAAACTTTATGATGACAGGGAGGAGCATGGTGCAATACAATTAGAGTTTGTGTTTACCGGAAGAAAACTCGTCATGGTTCATCAGCATATATGGAAAAGCAGATACCATTTACTGGGATATTAAGCAACAAAGCCGAAGAAAATCCTGGTCATATTCTAATAACAATCTGACTCAATGTATGTATGTAAGTTGTTGTTCGACATGTCACTTATTTGACCCACGGAACTATGGTATTTGCAGATTTTTATAATTGGAACAGAGTGAAGATTCGTTACTGTGATGGCGCATCGTTTAGTGGTGACAGTCAAAATGAGGTTTGCAAAAACATACAATCATACGCTTCTTTCAATTTAATTTATTGAGAAATCTAGCCCCAACCGTCATTTTGCTAAGTATAATTTGAGACATGAAAAGCTCTAAATCATTAAAGACAGTCAGACTGTTGTAAATCTCAATTGTTTTCCTTTGATAATAACCTGGAAGTCAAAATCAATGTGTTCTTTACATTTAAAATAGCTAAACAATCTAATATTCTGTCATTTTCGTCACAACTTCTTCTTCTTCAAGTTTCATTGCATGTAAGTGATGCTATTATCTACATAGCAATTTGACAAAAGATAAAATAGATAACGTCTCCATGCAGTGAGTTGTAGTAATGTGGCTCAGTTCAACAGAGTCTTAGTCCAACTGCATCAAGTCAGTTACATAAAACTTTCAATGTCATTAAACTCTATCAATAGCCGTAAGTCTGATGAATGCTAAGCAATTACATATTCTCTGCTACTTCTGCTCTCATTTTTTAAGTGCTACTGCTACAATCCTATGAATGTGTCTCGCCAGATTTAAAAATCTCCCCCTAAATGGTGTATAATTTGCTTGGATTCAACTTTGCCAGGCCTCTGGCTGAAAGAAACGTAATTTCATCCTTACTCCATAGGCAGCACGACTATATTTCAGAGGACAACGGATTTGGTCAGCAGCAATGGAAGATTTAAAGTCAAAGGGAATGCGCTACGCTAAGCAGGTATGTGTTTTAGGTTACGTGTATTTTTAATTTGCTGCTTGATTTTGGTATTGACTTTTATGAGCTTTTTGGGTCCTCTAGGCTCTTCTTGCTGGATGTTCTGCTGGGGGTTTGGCAACAATACTGCACTGTGATGAATTCCGTGAATTATTTCCAATGACTACTAGAGTCAAGTGCCTAAGTGATGCTGGATTGTTCCTTGATGTGTAAACACCTCATGATCTTTAATCACTTTTTCCTGATTGCTACTTCTTATGCTTAATGCTCTTATGTTGGTCTCATCTGGTGTTGCAGAATTGATATATCTGGTAGACGTACTTCAAGAAACATGTTTTGGGGTGTGGTTAACCTACAGGTATTTTTCATTTAACTTACTTGATACTGTTGCTTTTTTCAATTTATTCTAAGTGATAAACAAAAAGGGAAGGTTCTGATCTATCATCTTCACCAAAGATGTTATCACGAGATCTAAAATGCTTAGGTCATTTGCCAGACCATTAAAGAACTTTGATGACTCGGAAGTAGTGGAAGCATGCAATGCAGCATGCATATTACATTATGCAAAATATTCATTTAAAGATTTACCATTAGTTGCTATAATCTTCCTGGTTTTTAAATAAACCTTGTTATTTTGTACGTTCAGGATTTTGAAGAGTTGTAATATTGTACTGAAATTACAAGATTGACACTGCATTTCAGTTTTAACCATATGTGCAAGTATAGTCTTCATGCAATTGGGTTTCGTTAAAATTTTTAAAAAAGGTGAACAATTGCCCATGTCATGTTTCTATAAAAGCATATGCCCATCAAATTTCCATAAGCTCCTTTTCAATGTACCTCTTTTGTTGCAGATTTGACATGATTTTCTAAAAACATTATATCGTTGTATTGCAGAAAGTGTGGAACTTGCCACGGAGCTGCACAAATCATCTCAACCCTATTCTGGTAGTGTTTTCCTCGTAATAATTATTAGATGAATTCATAAACAGGATAGAAATTACTGAATTAATTGTTTGCCTCCCGTTCGTACACTCAATATACTGTTTCTTTTCATTTTCAGTGCTTTTTTCCTCAGCACTCAATTGCCAGTGTTAAAACTCCTCTTTTTCTTCTTAATGCAGCTTATGATACATGGCAGGTAAGTCCTATATCTTTACAACCCCTGCATTGAACTCGGCTGAAAATAAGAAAAGAGAATATTTACATGAATATATAAAACATTATTATTTTTTAAATTGCCTCGAAAAGAAATGCATATACAAAAGTTTCTGAAGATTGTGTATAAATGCATTCTTGGTCCGCTGGTGTTCGGAATCTGTAAACATTTAGATATAATAACGTCCTTTAGATGATCAAATTCATTTTATTTAGCTTTCAGATGACTAACAGAAGTTAATTTTTTTTAGCAATCATCCATGTAAGTAGTTTCTTAAAATTAGTGCCATAGTAATGGTGGATGACTCTGAAACTGAAATTTTATGCTTCATGATTAATGATTAGTATGTGCCACCTTAAATGGTGAGATCCAGAGAACCCAGTTCACACAACAATCTGTTTGATTTCCTATTCTCTTAATCAGCTCCAGGCCAGTATAGCTCCACCATCAGCTGATCCTCATGGCCGGTGGCATGAATGCAGAAACAATTTTGCTCACTGCTCACCATCACAAATTCAAGTTCTCCAAGGTGGTTTCACTGGATTAGTTACATTTATTTCTGTCATATCAGTAATGGCTACTATTGTAATCCTAGCATTTATTTGTGTTCTCTTCGCCTCTCTCATCTGAAGCAGGTTTCCGAAACCAGATGCTCTATGCTGTTAGAGGCTTGTCAAAGCACCAGAAAAATGGAATCTTTATAAATTCATGTTTTGCTCATTGCCAGACTGAGAGACAAGATACCTGGTATGATCAAAATTCTCCTCGTATTAGAAACAAGGTATGTTCGTTCCAGCTTTAATTCTATTCCTTGCCATTTTCAGCAAAGAAATCATGGAATTTTATATTAGTGTAGCTTTTATCATTGTACATTAAGAAAAAATGGAGATTCAACCTTTGATATGCTGGACCTCATAATCCACAAGATCATTACCATGGCAACCAACTACTGCTAGGAGGAGTGACATAGTTTAATGATAGTTCACACTTAGAGACCAAAATAGAGGTAGTCTGATTTTTCAGTGATTATCATGGTTGAAGGCAACAGTGAGTTGTACGCATTGAGTTTGGTGGATTTCATCACACACTTAGCAGAAGGAGAATAAGGAAAAGGGTTGCATGACATGATAGCTCCAACATTCTTCATATATTTAGCTTGTTGCAGCATAATCGTGTACTTAATGGCACAGAGAACATCAGTCTGTTTGCTCTCATTCATTGATTTCAAGCCGCTGTTTGTGAGGAAAATTATATGAAGAAGAACATAGTTACCTGTTTTCATGTCTTAAACCACAATAGAGCCAGATCTATTCTTATTCCGCATTCTTTATCGCTGTTTTCTCTTAATATTGATTTCTGAGAGTTCAGTTATAATACAATGCCTGTTTAGCTAGTTCTGATGCATTGATGATCAACCTGCAGAGAGTTGCAGAGTATGTTGGTGACTGGTACTTTGATCGTGTTAACGTTAAGGCTATCGATTGCCCCTACCCCTGTGACAACACCTGCCACAATCTGGTGTTCAGAGGAGAAGTGCCTTAGTATTTTATTATATCCATTGTTCCCGCCATATTTGAGGTGCTGCTGTTTCCATCTCTTCTAGATCTATAGTTATATCGCTGGTGTGACATCCATTGATAAAAAATAAGATCTTACTGATAAGCAAAGATTGGCTATCAGTAAGCTTATTCAATGTACCTTTTTTCCCCTTACGATATACTGTTTTCTTCAACTTTATATTGCAGTTTCTACTGTCTTCAATTCAGTAGATTCGAGTTTTTGGATAATTTGACTGCTAATTATTTTCTAATTAAATAATTATTAAGCTCATTTGGCTCTCCCTTATTGAGTATTGATCACTAATTATTAGAAACATGCATACATGGGTCGCATTGAAGGGAGAGGATCATTTTCATCACGTATATGCTCAAGAAATTAAGATCACCACAAGTGATCAAACATACATATATAACATAATGCAGCAACTGCAAGCATGATATAGATACAATAGTGAGATTAGACAGCTAAATTAGTTTAATTGAAGTGTTAGCTAATCATAAATTGACAATTAATTATAAAAGTAGCTAGCAGAGCTGCCATGGAATTAATAATACATGTGTCACTAAGAATAAGTGGAAGTTCATCAAGATATAAATATATATAGTATTAAATTAATACAACAGTAGGTGGTCATATATATATCATATGGCTGGGACTTGCGATTGATTATTAATTTTCTAAAAGGGTTTCTAATTCTGATAGGTAGGATACTAGTAGTGACGTTGTCAGCTCTTGGCAAGTTGATCCTGCTTTTGCTCGGTACCAGTAGTGTCATCAACTTTAGGCCTAGTGTTCAGAAGTACCTGCAGGTAGAGCGTAAACAAATTGAACAGCAAACAAGAGAATTTGTTTCTATATTTTTTATTAAGAAATTAGGAAATATATATGCATATATGTATAAACCTTGCGAAGCATGGTGTTTTCATTAATCATAGTAGAAATTCTCTCCTCTAATTTAGAGTTAAGGTCCTGCAATTCTTTGGCTCGTGATTCCAGGTCATTGACATACACTTTCTTCCTTTCTCTGGCTTGTTGAGCTGACACTCTATTCCTCAGCAACCTGTTATATATCATGTATATTCACATCCATCAGTTGCTTGTCAACGTGAATGAAGTAGCTAGCGACTATTTAAAAGCAATTTATGAGTAGTGTTGGATCATCTGTTTGTCGGTTTCCCTTGTTTGTTCTCGCATGATCCCATGCAGTGTTCCATATCCACCTCAAACGACAATTTTGGATAACATCATTGTTTTCCACCTAGTACTCTTTCTATTTTCTCTTGCTTAGCTGAATCAAGATAATTGTATTTGTACACAACCCAGCTATATCATGATACATAATGTTAATGTGATTAATGATGAAGTTGATCAACCGATTTTAAATTTTATGGGAGCTGCATGCAACCAGAATATCTTGATAAATAATTTAAATATATATACACAGACGAGTTGATGAATATATTCTTGATACCTCTTGAGCCTTCTATACTCCTTATCAACAGGGTTACGACCCCTGCGCCGCTTCTGGTTTTGATTCTGATCTATATTATTGTTACTGTTATTATTAGTGGAATCCATGGCTGGTCTTGCTTCGACATCTGGAACCGTTAATAAATCTTCATCGCTTTCTTCTGCCAATCATTTTAAACACGTACATGTATGATCATTTATCAGTATCCAAGCTATATACATACATAGTGACATGTAGATAAAAGTAGCAAGAAACGAAGGAGAATTAAAGTACCAAGTTTGCTGGGGTTGTAGTGTGAAATGAGATTGGTGGTGTTGATATCATGAATGTTGGACGTTCCTCGTGAAGAAGAGCTAACCTCAACTTCAGCCTCCACCATGGAGTTGTTGGATTTACCATCTCTACTGCCTCCCGCAGTGATTGACATCTCTGATCTCCTTATCTACTTCTATCTAAAATTGTTTTTCTCATGCGAAACTGATTCCAATGGGTTAGCTATAGCCTGTAGCCATAGAGTACTAATGCAAAGTTTTTTTTGGTTGAAGAAGGAACACGTTGATGCATGGATAGCCGCCACTTTTCCCTTCACTGTATTCACGGTAACTTACAAAACCAACCACTATACTACAATTAACATCAAGATCACTCTTAATAGTCAAATCAATTGATTTGTAAATTAATATAATGAGAAAAAGACATTCACTACCATCTTCTAGCTAATTCTTCTCTAATTAGATTATTACAGTACAGCTTACGAGATCTCGTACATTTACTTCTATACTACCATCTCCTAGAAATAGGTCTATAGCATGCATGTAGATGCTTTTATGTTGTTAAAATTTGAAAGATTCTTAATTAATTTCCTGAAATAAATATAATTTTCAAAAACGCTCATAAATTATCTCTGTAAGTGTGTATGTACTTGGATATGAAGTAGAGATGTAATTGTCTGGGGATATTATTTGGATTGAAGATTGTCCATTTTCTGTGGAAAATCTGGTCCAGAATAGAATTTGCATTGATTTTTTTCAAAATGAAGTTCCCTTCTTCGCGAAAAAATAGATAAATAAATAAACAACATATCTAAATACATAAAGAGGAATATGAGAGAATTACTCAAGAAAAAGAAATAAATGGAAGAAATTAATAATTACAAATTGGTAATGAGAAAGGCAAGGTCCCGGAGAGAGTGACAGATGATATATTATTCCAATTATAGATTGAAATTTAAAGTGATTGGAAACGTGTAATGATTTAGCCCACATTCACGGCCACAAGGCCAGTGCTAGCCTCTTTCTTCTGGACCCCGCAGCCGCAAGTTAGGTTCGATCCAAATCTCCTTTTTCTTTTATGACTTTTATTCACTTGCCTGCGTTGCCTTGCATACATTTTTCTGTCTATAAATGATCATGTCATCTGCCGCTTGATTGTTAATGCAATTGACTTTTCTTATTACAATACCTTAAGTAGCTTGGTCTTGTAATGGATGAATATGACTCTCACCTATCTCAAAAACTGCATTAGAATGATATTATTAAAATGCTCAAGATGATGACTTCTACCTCTCTAATCATTTCCATTTTCAGTTTTTCAAAGATTTAAGGTTCTCCTTCCTTAACTTACCCCAAGTGATCATCTTTCTCTTTCTTCGATGTTCTCTTGTAATTTCAAAAGACTAAAGCTGCGGTTTTCACATGTTCCTGGGTCAGATACTATGTGGGTTCCTGCTCAATCAAGGCTTCCCATGAACGTTGCCTTTATCATATGATTAAATCGTTGCCTCTAATAGATATGGCAATTTTTAAATGCGTTTATATGGACATGCACCACACTTCCAGTTATGTTGATAGTACAGTTGGCTTTCGCTGGCAACCCCTTGGTTAAAAGCTATACCACTGTCACTGACACATTCCAAGTCCACTGAGAATGTTGGTTCTTTTCCGTTTAAAAAGGTGTTTAAAAAGTCTTATTAGAAAGGAAGGCAGCATTAAGTGCAATTTGCTTAATTAGGGCCCGGTTAAGTTTTGGTTTCCAATAATTGAGGTATAATTTTGCTTAATTATAATATTCAGAAACACCTTTCCTTTTTTCAGAAAAAAAAAAAAAAGAAAAAGAAACACCTTTCCTTTTTTATTGGTAAATTATTTTGTCAACCAACCAAGCATTGTTGGAATCTCACAGCTGGGATGAAACAATGATCAAAAGGTAATTAACTCGTGGTTAAGTTTGATAATAGAGGAGATGAGTGTACAAGTGAAAATGAGAATGGCAGATGTTGTGTCAAGGTAATATGTAACGCAAATGCATGTGTTTTGGGATAACAAGTGACAAGTGTGCATGTATGGTGGAGGATACCATTTTGCAATATTTGTTTGTTTGTTTGTACATAGGAAATATGAAGAATATAGTAAAATTAGAAAAAGGGTGCTAGTATAAAGAGATAATTAGGAGAGGAAAATGAGTTGTCAAAAAGGTGTAATCCATAGAGACCCCATACAAAAACCCAGCTCATCTGACCACCTGTCTTCTCTCCTTTTCTAATATTGGTGGGGCTAGCTCTACCTCTTCCTCTTCACTGTTTTCTTCTTTCCTTTTCTTTACTCTCCACCTCCCTCACTTCCTTTTTGCTCTCTCTCCCAACCCAATTCCTACTTCTACTCTTGTTTCACCATGGCTTCTGATCATCCTCAGACTGTTGCATCCGATCATCCTCTACCTACTCTTGATCAGGTACGTTCATGATCATGATCGTCACTGCTTTTCGTATACTCAACCGGGTTGATATTCTAATATTTTAAGCTAAACATCGTCATGTGCTGTGAAGGATCTTATTGAGCGATGCCTACACGCACAGCTTTACATATGTTTTGTGGACAAAAAGTTTATAGCTTTACTTCTTTAACACGATATATGCTTACTATGTTATTTCCTAGGTTTGCGTCTTCAAGTCACCTTTAAGGTTTTTGACCATAAACCTGTGTTTCCTATAATCATAACACACCTCGTCTTTCAAGTCTTTTATTTATTACTCTGTCTGGTATTAGACTCTACATATCTATCAAGCCTCTGAACAACCCCACCACAGATTTTGTTTTCTTACTGTTTCTAGAATATCTAGCTTCAACGTTTGCTACAAATTTTAGATTTTGCATGCTTACTATCTGGTTATGTATTTCACTTTCTTTAAAACTGTTTGCTTACTTGTGGAAATAGCTCCTCCTAACAGTCTTCATAGCTAGAAAATGATTAAATCTTAGGTAGGAGCAATATTTTTCAGATTTTCTGTATGATCTTCTTTCAGGTCTTAATGTACACTTGATATTATGTTGGCTAGACTGCAGCCTTGCTGTCCCTGTTCATTTCAATTCTTTGCTATTTTAGTTGACGCATGACAATCAACTGTCTATATATAGACTAGCGCACTAGTTTAAATGTGTGGGCTTTATTTGGTTTGTGTGTAGGACCACACCATGTAGATCATGTGGACAAACTCTCACATAAGGATTTTATTTCCCCTATTATGGGAATCTTATTTAATAGCATAAAGCACATATGCTTCAAATCATAGGAAGAATCTGTGTATATTTATGCCTTGATTGTACAATAATCAGTTGAACTATAGTTGTTCTTGCTTAGTTTTTTTCCCCATAAATACAGAGTACTCCCTGGCATGCCTTCATCCAACAAGACCTTGTTATGTTATTAAATTATCTGTGTGTCCCATTTCATGAGTAGACCTCAAGAAAATATCTGTTCCTGCAATCTCATTTTGTTGTTGACTTGGAAGCTAAGATGATTTTGATTTGTTGCAGACAGTAGAGAAGAATGTTGAACTATAGTTGTTCTTGCTTAGTTTTTTTCCCCATATATGCAGAGGACTCCTTGGCATGCCTTCATCGAACAAGACCTTGTTATGTTATTAAATTATCTGTGTGTCCCATTTCATGAGTGGACCTCAAGAAAATATCTGTTCCTGCAATCTCATTTTGTTGTTGACTTGGAAGCTAAGATGATTTTGATTTGTTGCAGACAGTAGAGAAGAATGTTGATGAAGAAATACAAACAAGCAAGCAGGAGGATATTCCTCCAACCAAGGGTGATGAACAAATAGAAGAAAAGGAAAAGCCTACAGAGGAGAGCTCTTCAGGTCCTGAAATTTCTGTCAATGAATCGGAAGAAAAGAAAACTGAACTTCCAGTAGTTGCTGACCCTGCTGAAGTTGACAAAAAAGATGCAGATGATTCTGTTTCAGAACCTGAAGCATCTTCCACTCTGGATTTGAAAAAAGAACTAGTGTTGGAGAAGCCAATTAGTGAAGCAGTCGAAAATCTATCAGAGGAGAAATCTAGAGAAATAGCAGAGGAAAAACAGGCAGTGGAAGAAGTAAAACAAGTGGCAGAGGAGAAACCAGTAATTGAAGCAGTTGAAAAGTTAGCGGAGGAGAAACCAGCAATTGAAGTTGTTGAAAGGTTATCAGGGGAGAAACCGTCAGAAGAAGCAAACAAAAAATTGCCAGAGGCACCAGCAGTTGAAGCACTTACCGTTACACAAGAAGACAAACCAGCGTTTGAAGCAGTTGAAAGTCTGTCGGAGGTTGAAGCTGTTAAAGATGTAAAAGAGGAGAAACCAGAAGTTGAAGCGGCTGCAAATCTACCAGAAGTGATACCAACAAAAGAAACAAATGACAATTTGCCAGCAATTGTACAAGCTAAAGATGTAAAAGAGGAGAAACCAGCAGTTGAAGCTGCTGAAAAGCCAGAGGCCAAACCAGAAATTGAAGCAGTTAAAGAGGAGACATCAACAATTGACAAGGTTGAAAAATTGCAAGACGAACCAGCAATTGAAGCAGTTGAAGATGTAAAAGAGAAAACAGCAATTGAAGCAGTCGCAACTCCAGAGGAGAAACCAGAAATTGAATCAGTTGAAAATGTAAAAGAGCAGACACCAACAATTGAAAAGGTTGAAACGTTGCAAGAGGAACCAGCAGTTAAAGAAGTGAAAGAGGAGAAACCAGCAGTTGAAGCTGTTGACAAGTTACCAGAGGACAAACCAGTAGTTGAAGCTGGTGACGATTTGGCAGAGGCTAAACCAGCGAATGAAGTTCCTGAAGATGTAGAAGAGGAGACACTAACAATTGAAAAGGTTGAAAATGAAGCAGAGGAGGAGAAACCAGCTACTGAAAATGAACTAAAAGAGAAAGTTGCAATTGAGCCAGTCCAAGAGAAGATAGAGGAGCATGAAAAAATTGAAAATGTAGAACCCATTTCATCAAGTGAAGCAGTTGGCCAACCAGTGAAAGTTTCTTCCCCCATCGAGACGAAACCTGAAACAACAAAACAGCCTGAAGAAGTTTCCAAAGTTGAGTGCAAAGCTGAAGTAGTTGATGAGGTGGAGAATAAACCAGAGGAACAATCAAAAGTTGTTGAAGAAATCGCAGAGAAAACTGAAGCCAAGCTTGAAGAAAATTTGGAGGTTGAAAATGCTGATACTGCTTTAAAACAAGTGGCAAAAGATTCTATAGTATCTGAAGTGGAAAAAATGGTTGCCGAGGATAAAAATGAAGATGCAAACACGGTCAATGCGGCTCAAGGATTATTGAAAGATGAAACCACAGTGACAGAAAAGGTGAAGGAAGAAAAAACTGAAGAGAAGGATGTGAAAATTGAAGAACCAATTCAAAGTGAAAGAATTGAAGACAAAGATGTGAGTGGTGCTGGTAGTGTTGCTCAAATAGTTGAAAAATCAATGGGAGGAGAGCAAGTAATTTCAAGAGGAGTGGAGGTGGATAAGGAAAAGGAAGAGAATTTACCCACTTCAGTTGAGACTAGCAATGATAAAGATGTTGTGGGCAATGATAATGAAACAAATGGTATCTCCACCGTTGCTGAATCCGTAGGAGATGTAAAGGAGCCTCAGTTGAATGTCAATGCAGAGGATGCAAAATTACAAAGTACTAAAGAAGCTATTGATGAGAAGAAATCTAATGAGACTGCCAAGGAGCCCTCTGAAGAAGTCAGTGCCACGAAAACAGCTCGGGATCTGCCTGCAGTTAAACCTGCACACAAATCATCAGGGAACATAATATCCAAGGTAAAACAATCAATTGTGAAGGTGAAAAAGGCTATAATTGGGAAATCTCCAAGCTCAAAAACCCTCCAGCCTGAAGCTAAGGGCGATGCAAAAGCTAATTAAATGTGAAGTTGATGGAAAAAAATAGTTTTACACAGTTATTTGTTTATGTTGATTATGGTTTCTTGTATGGTGTATTTGTTTTGGTGCTGTCCGTCAATGGCTTGCCTTTGGGTTGGAAGAGTAGGTGTATATAAGTTAAGGGCCATGCGGCTTCCTTTTATGTGAGGATTTGAGAGATTTTTTGGTTCTTTCTAGTGTTAGTTACAAGTAATACTTGTCTTGTTGGTGTGTGTATTTGAGGTTTGTGTATGTTGAATTGGTAAGACAATGTATTAATTTAATTTGTGTTATCAGTTTCAAATGGTTATATCTTCATGTAATTGATCACTTTTGATGATAACACATGTTTTTTATAAGTGAAATATAAATTAATCTTCAAGCTATTGTATATGTTGTGTTGTCATTTTGGTGGCTCTTCAATTTTTGGGCTGCTCTACTAAGCAAGCTTTCGATGGTTTGTTCCTCTGTACTTACTATTGTAGATTTTAAGTTGATTAGTTGAATACTGTTGCAAAGATGTGATTACAGGACACGTATAATAGTATTTACTTAATTAACATGCAGCTACTGAGAGCTCTATTTGATTTGTAGCAGATCTCCATCAAACACTTTGATCCTTCACCGAGAATTGGTGCCAATGTGCATGTATCTACATTTGCTTTTGACATGCAATACGTCATTCGGTTTATAAAGAGGAAGGAGCAGATGCTGGTAGTGGTGCCTATGTATGAATGCAGATGTTGAATTACACCCATGCGTATGAAGGTTGTGAAGCCTCGCGTCGCCCGGCATTGAGATATGGGCTAGTCCACAGGATTAGTGGCCTGACTGGCCCAACCAAATCATTGTTGTCAATCATTTTCTGAAATGTACGAACTTGCATCGATGGATAAAGACACATAGATGGACATTTATGGAGTAATGAATTTCAGCTGATTACTCAATTACTCAAGGACCTACATCTCTAGCTTTAAAGTCAAAAATTATGTTGATTATATAGATTTTTGTCTCCACATGATGTAATGGGGTGTTTTTATATCCTGCTGACAATGAACATGACATTTAGAGAAGAAACAACAAATCTGATCAAAATCTCGCGATGGTTCCCCATTGGTGAACAAAATAACTGTATGCGTTATAGTGAGTGAAAGTGAAGGTCTAAGTGATTAAAGTGCGTTGTAGAAAGTTTAGTTAGCAAATGAGAAAAAAGTCCATCAGGCAAGCCTAGAATTGGGATCATGCCCCAGACATGCTTCAACCTAAAATGCATGCATGATAATTGAAAATAAAAAATCAATATTAATTAGACATAGCTCCAAGGAGAATAAAGTGAAGAGAGGGCTTTATCGGGTTCATAAAATAGAAAAAGGTAATTTGTAGGTAAGAATAGGGGCAGTGTAATTAGATGTTGGGATTATGATTATTAGCGGTGATCAGCTCCGTGGGGTGCCGGCTCATACCACGAGGCCATGCCCACCTTCTCTCATACTGTCTTCTGATAATATATATTATATATCATACTAAAACATAAGAATGTATAAGATGAATGTAATTAGGTGAAGTTTTTTGTCTTTTTCTTGATTTTTCATAACAAAAGGAATTTCAACTCTAGTAATTAATTATCATGATAAAAAGAAAGGTGCATAACCAATTTTAATTATTAAGGATTATTGTACATAGTTAGGTGGATCTTAATTTGGCCTTTGAACATGTATATATGAAAAAGTAAGAAAGAGAAAGAGTTGAAGAAGAGAATTGATATGGCTTAAGTTGCACACAAAGTGTGAGAATTAGAGAATTTGTATTGAAACAAGAGAAAGAAGCAACATCGGGGGAACAACCTTTTCTTTTACCCTTTGTTTGTTACCACACTTTTCTTCTCCTCCAAGCCACCCATTTCTTTTTTCCGTCGACCAAGTACGTACAACTTTATATACTAATCCTAATGTCATCGATTGCTTAATTACAGAATTAATGACACACAGGATGAGTTTAAAAAAAATTGTTTAAGGATGAGAGTGAGACTGAGACCCCATATTGTAGGCGGGTTTCGATTTGGACAGCTCAACACTGAGACAAACAGAGACAGTAGAGAGACACAGTGCTGCATGGTGGTGCTTTTGCACGTGTATTTGTATGCTCGTGCGAATATGCATGGTGGAATTATAGGGTTTTGATGTTCTGGGTGGGGAATATAGTTGATTGCATGTTTGTTAAAGTTGGTGCCATGTCTTCTCTTTTATTATATTCCTTTTGATTACTTCAAATCAAACCCAACCTCTCTATCTCTCTATCGCAACATTAACTTTTTCTAACCTCCCCTCTCCGTCTTTTTGTCCCCTTTAATTAACTAAACCGCGAAAGAAATATATTACCCCAAGACTCTCTATTTAATTAACATTTCTCTTAATCAATTCACTCAAACATGTATGCGTGTGTGTCTATATATATATGTGTGTGTGTGTGTGTGTGGATGGATTATGAATTTGTTTTACAAACAAACATTGCATGCTAGATATATATAATGAAGGTGTAGCTTCTTTGTTTAAAAAAAAAGAGAAAAAAAAAGGAAAGAAAGAAAGAAAGCGAACAAAAAAAAAAAAAAGTCATTCTCTTCACTCTCCACTTTACACACAGCTAATACATATATCTGAAATGTATCATCATGATTGATATGTTTTATTTTAATAACTTAGGTTGGCATATTATTAATAGAATCTAGAAAGATTAATAATGGCACAAAAAGGCAAGTCTGCAGCTGGATGGTATATTTTATTCTATTTAATTAATCAATGCAATATTGTATCGGAATGTTGAGCTTAATTAAGGTAATTTAATTGGTAGAACCTCCTTATTGTTGTGTAAAAAATTTCCCATTAAGAAAAAAAAAATTAAAATAACATTAATTAACTTAATCAAATAATGTTAAGATATCAAATTTAAAAGAGATATCTATTCTCCTTAAAAAGAAGTAAAAGATGCATATGGAAATAGCTATAGCTACAATGGAGTAAAAGAAATAAGGAAGTTTGTCTGCTTTCCAAAGAAGAGATATATATATATATATATATATATATATCTATACACATATACACAACTTTAAAGTTGGCTTTCTTGTCTCCATTCCCTTGCTTCCTCAACTCTCTCTACACCCCTTCATGCTTTTCTTTAAAAAAAGGAAAAAGAAAAGGAAATGTTTATAATAAAAAAATGAAAAATGGACCAAACCTACTAATCGATGTCATTTAACTTTCTTTAGTCTGGTTGGCACTGAGGCTGGTCTCTCTGCCATTGGACTTTAGAGAAGTTTGAAGTTAATTAATTAACCATTGTTTAATATAACTTCGTGCGATTATTATTATTGATTATGGAAACACGAATGGAAGTCATGTAATCAACTCAAGACTGATCTTTGGGTGCCATGATTACTATAAGCTTCAAAGTAACTTTCAATTTCAAAAGCAAATTAAGTATAGGGTTAATTAATAAGATCAATTCTTTCGCAACCCGTTTGTTACCGCATAATTTATCATGACAAGAACTTCTCTCCAAACCTAAGCTCTTGTGGGTTTTGACGGATATAGTTTTGAATTACTATCATTACCAATTTTCTTTGTTATAATATTGTTGCACCAATTAATTACATATAAGATAAAAGCACATACATACGAATTCAGAAAAGGAAAGGATTGTAATGAAGGGTAGATGAAGAAATCAAATTAATTTATTGATATCCGATTTGAAGCAGAAACGAGTAAATGAAGGGTGGATAAGTTGGCCATAAAAGAAAGTAGAAATAAGTAAGAGCTAGTACATATTGTGCTTTTTGAGTAGGCAAGTTAATGAGATAGAATGTGCAAACCAATAAAAGAGAGTAGGTGGTCTTGTTGGATTATTATTGAGAGTTTACCGTATCCAATCAATTTGGTATAGAAGATCTGCACAACGTTAGATTCCGAGTATGTATTTGGTTTGATAAGACGTACCTCATGATAAGGCTGGACCAACCGACTTTGTGCAGCTCATAAAACAGGTTAATTAGTAATGGGCTCATATTACATCTATATATATGCCGTGACACGCACAGCTGAATTTAATTGTGGGGTATTTATTAGTGCAAATTCAATTCACTAACACCATCATCTCTACCGGTATTTGCACTCTTAGCAAGACAGTAACTGCAGCAATGAATGCCCGGTTAAAGAATTTTAACAAAAAAAGAACACAGGGGATATTCAAGTGCAAAAGAAGATGGATGATCATAAAAATAATAGTGTAAAACGTAGTCTCCCTCAATGAATAATGTCACTATCGGTTTCTGTAGACATTACCAGAATTGGAAGCACGAGCCAATGCAGTTTGATAATATGGGTCGGCTCATTTTTGGATGCATGGGCTATGGAATTAAAAATAAAGCAGACCAACTTTCAAATGTGATTGAATGAATGCAATAAATGGCCATATATGTACCTCTAAATGCAAGGCAGTCGATTAGTCATAAAGAGGTAGCTAGCTAGGTGATTAATTAATTAGGTGTCATCAAAGGAGTAATAATATAATATAAAGAAAGAGAAAATGAAGCCACGTAGTAAAAGGCGCGTGGACATGTCGGCCACTCTGGGGACAAATCATCCCAAGGTGGGGGGTCTCTTTGTTGAACTTTCTTCGTTAGCTGTTGGTGTCTCTCTCTTTCTTTCTCTCTATATGTATTTTGTTCATGTAATCACAATGTGTATCTATATATCTCGATGGTCTACGCCTCAGGTGGCGGCTTTCTCTCTTAATAATCTCACGGTTTTTCCTTTGTTTTGGCTCTCAAGGAAATAATGGGAAGATCAGATGATGATGGAGAAGGAGATGGAGCACATTCATGTTCATCATCAATAGATAGCAGCAACAACCCTGCGGATCATCTTCGTCATACATTTGTATCTTCTGTTCCATCATCTTCTTCTTCATGTTGTCTTGGTGATTCAAAGAGATCATCAAAAGATTTGAGCACTGATCTCAAGCTAGGCCTCAGCATCTCACCATCCCACAATAATGACGTTTCTTCCACTGCAATCCAAAGGTATCATTATCTACCTACAACCACCCTAATTCTTCTCCTCTTCTTTAATTATTTCCTTTTCAACAGAATCAAATGCCAATTTATATATAAAATTCTATAACTCTCTCAATATATTCTATAAACAAATCAATGATAATGATAATTAACATATATATAGATATATATATATATATGTAGGGAGCCAGGATTCGACTGGCCACCCATAAAACCTCTATTGAGGAGCACACTTGCAGGGCATGGCGGCCACGTCTCTTTATTTGTGAAGGTTTACATGGAAGGGATTCCAATTGGTAGAAAATTGGATCTGTTTGCACACCAAGGTTACAATGCACTCATAACCACTCTTTCTCATATGTTTACAACCACCATTCTCTGTAAGTTATATATATATATATATATATATTTTATATTTTTGTGTAAATTGAATGTATGATCTAGCTAGTTATATATGATCTAGCCAATTGAATTTGGGAACAGATCCTGATGATACAGCAGATCATCATCGTGTAGATCATTCTGAGAAACTTCATGTGTTAACGTATGAAGACAAAGAAGGAGATTGGATGATGGTTGGGGATGTACCTTGGGAGTAAGCATACATATTATTATATATATATTAATAAATATCTCTACCATATATTATTATATATATATTAATAAATATCTCTACCTATATATTAATTCATGATTCTGCTGGCTATAGTAATATTACTTTTTTTCATGATAAAATTGAACTTGATTTGTGTTTGAATTGAATAGGATGTTCTTGACGACGGTGAAAAGACTGAAGATTACAAGAGCAGACAGGTGCTAATTACAAAGCTAAATATATATAGTTAGGAATAGGATCACACATATACAAATTTCATGAGGCTACCCCAATATGCAGCGTCATGTTCCTCTTCACATCACATTTTATATTGTTGGTGGGACTTATTCCACGGAAGCCCATACCCCGCATGTATATTTCTCGATAAACTATCGAATTATATATGCTAGCTAGAAGAGAAGAAGCATAATATGTAAATTCAGTTTTTGATTAATGAGTACACCAATGTTCACTTCTTGTACAATATAATATTCTTTCATTATTTTTTAGAGGTCACTGCAAATAAGAGAATCTTTTATATATATATATATATATATATATATATGTGTGTGTGTGTGCGCGCGCTTGTATAATCAAGTAAGATAATTAAATTTAAGGAAAAATCTAAAAACTCTCTTGATAGAATAAATAATCTTAGTTTATCCTAACTTTTTAAAACATTAACTAAAAAACCCTTTACCATCAATCAAAAGCAATACTTAGATAAACCTTCATCTAGATTCATCGGTTCAAACTTAGATCTTATATGAGCTTCTGATGAATTTTTTTATTTTTTTATGAATTTTCGTTTATTTTTATTTAATTTGTTGACACCACATGCGACACATCATGAGCAATCTTTAATTTTTTTTTTTATTTTTTTTAATTAACAAATTAGATTTTGCGTCCCAACTAAAATTCATTTTTGGGTTCAACCCTTAATGACCTTTTTACCCTCCAAATTGACGGATCCATTAGTTCATTGATGGAATTACTATATCATTTAATAATTGAATCCTTTTAACTATTAGTTTTAATATCATGAGTAGTTTGATATCATTTTCAATTCCATGAAGAAAATAATAATCATCCTTAAATTTAATTTCTAAAACAAGTTCAAAGCATCCATAACATTGAATATATATACAGCAAATAAAAATATAAATATAAATATAAATATATATACACATACAAGTGAAAGAGAAAACAAAGGTGAGCTTCATGACCCATTTGGAGCACTGATTTAAGCAGTGATGCGGTATTATTGCATTTCAAGTGAAGTGGATGTGTGTGTAGTGGTCCTGCAAGTGCAACTTTTTGCCCCATCACCCCTCGCTAGGCATGAACATCGATCGTTGCCTTGTTGATCAACTTTGAATGCGATATATGAGGTATACTTCTTGACAAAGTACTGTTGTGCATTGATTCAAGCACCGTGATAAAATGAGAGCTACTAAAAGCATTTCCAGTTACTCAATGGGTTATGAAAATATAAAAGGTCAGTTAAGAAAAATAAATTTCTTCAATACAATAATTAACTTATAGTGTTAAATTCAAATGATAAAAAAAGAAAAAAAAAGAAAAAATATACATTATCAACGTGATTATCTATTATCAAAAAATCTATTAAACATTTTGACTCAACATATCAATTTTTGTGCGAGAGTACATTTTAAATCTCTCCGTCTCTCTCTCATAAAAGTCTCATGGTTCTTTATTCTTTACTGTCGCCAGCGACAAGAACGCTACAGAAGTGCTACTCAGTTTTTGCTTGGAAAACCTTTTTCTGGTGGACCTCAAGAGGAAAAGAAACCATACACACCTGAACCCAAACCAACATCACTAGAATCACTGGAAGAGAGGCCCCACACTCTTCATTTTAGCTCAGACAAGAAGCCTGATATTATCAATCAGCATCGGCAAAGCTATATTCTTGGTGAGTCAGTTTTCGGCTGGAACGTCATCACTTTTTTAGGCCGTAAACCAGTTTATCATGGGGTGACCAAGGAGTTGTTTCGAAGTAGCCACAAGAAGCCATTTGCCCATACCAATTGATCCTTCTGATAAAGGAGTTAGATAATAGATTTCAGCAATCACAGTGATAATGGTTTTGGTAGAGGCTCATAGATTTTTGCTTTCCCCCAAATTCAATATTCATAATTGTAAACATATATCATAGGTTACATTTCTCAGTATGAAATTTTGAAGAAAATAAGAAGCAAACCTTTTGTGAGGGCAAATATAAATAAATAAATAGTGTTCTGGTTGCTGGCGCCGTTAGCCAGCAACCAGCCCATGCCTCCTTTGGAAGGGGCATGGGTCGACACCCGTCCGTGTATATATCTAATGTATTATCTATAATATTATAATAATATATATAATTAATAATATTATTATTATTAATGATATTTAGTCCCACCATTTGTGTGGATTGTTCTCCCATCTCAGTGTGGGTCTTTCCCTCATCTCTGTGTGGATCGATCTCTCCCAATTTGGGAGTAATCCCCCGAACCATACCACCAGTGTCATATCTCGATTAAAAAGTCCCGGATATCTCCTGGATTTATCCCAGATACAGTTATTATATTAAAATATATATATAAATAAATAAATAAATACCAAAACACACCGAGTCGCTTGACCCAAAACAGAGTGTTGTTGTTTTAGTACATCATTTTTTATGAGTGTAGTTTTGAAGGTGGCCTGCTTTGTACATCATTTTTCCCTTTAATAGTGTTTATTATTTGCTTGTTTTATTTTAAATATAGATATTAAAAAATACTTTTTAACTTGACTATCTATCTAGCATATTTGTGCCATGTAGGATGTAAATTCTCTTAACATTGATGACATAATTTTTTTTTTTTAAAAGATAATCCACTTCTACATTAGAGATGCTCTAATTATAATACTTCCAATCACTACTGCAAGATTAAGTTATTTGTTATTATTAATTAATGTGGACTAGTTAATATCCAACCAATATTCAACACGTTAATTTCTCAGTATATATATACATGCTAGTAATTGTATTGTTTTCCACTGCTCAAATATTTATAATGTCGATGGGTGATGAAGAGCACTCATCAATAATTTTTCAAGTTAGGATTGGCCTCATATTTCAAAAATGAAAGTGTTTATACTAGAGTTGATATGAATTATGATGATACATACTGTATATAAGGTTGGCTGTCACTCATCATTTTTTCTTATTTAGAAGTATTACTAACTTATTAAAATGCTATTCGTTTACAGCTCTGTCACGAAACCTACCCATTCCCTAAATACAATAAGTAGCTATAAAAGTATATATCATCAAAATTTTAGTAAAATATCAAAATTTTTCACAATAGTTTTAATATTTATATCTATATTTTATGTTGTATTACGTATGTAGTCAAAAAATATATTATTATTCATTTATAAAGAAAATAACAATTCATAAAACTCATAATTTTTCATACAATGCCGCAATATGTACAAAGGTAATGGAGCATGGTAGTAAATATAAAAAGATGCGTAGCAAGCAGCATCTTGTGAAATTGAGCCCTAAAATTGGGAGGTTGGAGATTGATTTAGCGGGTGTACTTGGGCTTAAAAGTGAAGGCCCGGTCCACCCAAATAACACCTAGACCTCTGTCAGTCTGTGCTTGTGTTCGACAAAGGCAATGAAACTGCCGGCGACGTCGTCTTTCAAAGCCCCCGTCAAGTTCAGAATGTCAGTTCCGTTTTATTGTTTTACTTGTTCCTCTGTTTTTCGTATGTATCAGTAACTCATCAATTCCGATTCCTTTTTGTTGTTAAAATAAAAGGCCAACAGCAGACAACTTGGTACCGATTCGATTGGACATAGAAAACGAAGGCCAGCGCTACAAAGATGCTTTTACCTGGAATCCTTCTGGTAATTACTCGATTTCTCTACGTTAATTACTTGGTTTTTGGTATATTTGTTAATGAAATCTACCTCAATTCTAAAAGATCCGGATTCTGAGGTGGTTGTGTTCGCCAAGAGGACAGTCAAGGACCTTAAACTTCCTCCTCAGTTCATCACACAGATTGCTCAATCCATTCAGGTGACACCCTTTGTTGGCTTCCATTCAAAGCTTCTTTTTTAAAAAAAAAAATAATAATCTTTATTGTTTATCTTTCTCTATTTTAATTGGTTATCAGAACCAGCTCACTGAGTTTAGATCATATGAGGGACAAGACATGTACACTGCTGAGAAAATTGTGCCCATCAAGGTTTTTTTTTTTTTTCCTTTCCTTTGTGTCTTATTATTGCTAACATATGTGTAAAGTGTAGTATGATATCTTGATTCTTTCTTCTTTGCAGCTTGATCTTCGGGTGAACCATACTCTTATCAAGGATCAGTTTTTGTGGGTAAGACTAGAGATTTTTTATGTTTCTTCTTGTTATTGTTATTTCTTCAGGCCTTCATCTTCATGTTTCTGTCCATTATGAATTCTGCCATTATTTGTGCATATCAGGACTTGAACAACTATGAGAGTGATCCTGAAGAATTTGCTAGAACTTTCTGCAAAGATTTGGCTATCGATGACCCTGAAGTAGGGGTAAGTGAAGTTAACCTATCATCGTGTGATTTGCATTGCATAATAAAAGATGGAACCTCGTCTATTGAGTTCCATCAGAAATTGATATTTATAAAGCATTGTTAACTAATAATTTATTTTCCAACATTGTATTGAAGAAATGTTGAAGTTCAATAAGTAATGGCTTCACTTGTTATTGGACTTGTAAACTCATGTACCTCTTTTCTGTTCTCTCAGTTCAAGTTCTGTACATCTTATTAATACCTAGAGTAAATTTTAGTTTATTCTGTGCAGCCTGCAGTTGCCTTTGCAATTAGGGAACAGCTATACGAGGTTGTCATTTCAATCCCTGTTTGAGCAATCGTATTTTAGTTCATCATGACTTATATCCTGGTGGATGTACTATACCATTCTACTACTTAGGTTTCTTACTATATGTTTATAATGTTTCACATTCTAGATTGCTATTCAAAGTGTTGCCTCAGCAAGAGAAATTAAAATAAGCAAGAAGGGGCGACGGGGAGCTGAACATGTGTCAGCCAGGTTTGTTTTCTTGCATCTTGTCTCCTCACTTTTTCTAATTACAAAATAAAAGGAGTTTGATATTTAGGTGCTGTAAATACAATTTATAGCAATGTCAACCTTGTATTTTTAGGTATTTCACTTACCTCATTATGTATCTCTCTCTCTCTCTCTCTCTCTCTCTCTCTCTACCCCTCAGTAAAGCAGGCAGTAATGCATTGGACCTGATGAAGTTATTCAGATTTAATTCTAGCGTTGTTCGGTATGACTGTTCTTTCCTTGTTTGATGAAACCTGAAGAATTTATTGAATTTAATATCTTGCTGATATGTAAATTACATGGTTATTCTAATTCAAAGTTATACTTTATGATTAGATAGTATAGTAAGGTTCACTCCCTTACTGTCTTGAGTCATTCAGCATTATATGGTCTAGTAAAAACTTGTATTTTACAATTCTTTTTATGTCTTCTAATGCATCAGGAAAAGAAAGGAGTGGGAAGTATATGAACCGATTGTTGATATTCTATCAAATGAGGAAGTGGATGTCCTTGAAGCAAGAGAAGAGAGAAACACGCGTTGACTTGAATATCAGAAGGTGTATATGTGATTTCTGGACAGGAGTAAAAAAAGGCAAAAGGAAAGAAAATTTGTAATTTATTGTGAACTTAAACTCTCGTAGCTTTTTTTTTTGGGGGAAAAAAACTCTC
This sequence comes from Litchi chinensis, assembly GCA_019925255.1. NCBI lineage: Eukaryota > Viridiplantae > Streptophyta > Magnoliopsida > Sapindales > Sapindaceae > Litchi > Litchi chinensis. Next base: position 177,631 of record CM034461.1, read on the forward strand.
ATTGAAATCTATGCTGTTCCCTTTTTTCCCTTTTGCTCAAATATTAGTTGTAGTAGATTGAATGTTTGAAGCGACTAACTGATAGTGTGATTAGCAAAATGCAATTTGTTTGCCTTTTGTTAGTGTTTGGCACCAAATTTGTCTGCTTTGGAGTGCCACACACATGATGGAGGCTTATGTTTTCTGTTTATGAGTTTAAACCTGCCGGTTAAAATATTAGTGCCTAGCATTTTGATGTTTTCTAAGATGGGTGTTCTTTTACATTTTACACATAATTAGAGTTCTAAGCCTTTTATGTATTTTAGAATTATTTGTTGGTGATTGTTTTGATGCATACTTCGTTTTATATCTCACATTATTGCTGGTGATACTGAATTTAGAACAATACAATAGACTGATTTCAATTACAGTGGTTATTCATTAGAATAAATGATCAGGCAGAGCTGCTCAATTCTAGCATTTACATGTAGCACCTGAAATCCCTCTTGATGCCCAGTTTTGGTTAGGAAATTTTTTCCCATAATGAGCTTCATTCTATCGATGAAAATATCAAGAATGTTGAAAGCCTCTGCTGTGGTTTCCTATGAAAAGGATCTTAGTAAGAGTTGGTTGTCTACAAGGAAGCCTGCAGTATGTAACAAGGGCCTGTATGTGGTAGAATTCTGGCCTGAGTAAACGCAAGCTTTCCTGGAGTGTTGCCATGAACAGGGGAATGAAGGAAGGTTCAACTAATTAGAAACCAATCTAGACCCTCTAGCATGCCGTTTTACTATCGATTTAATATCAGAAGGGAAGTGCTTAGTTTACAATTTTTATTGGTGGTGCTAATTTTTTCTCCGTTCACTAGGATGAAAGAAGCCAGCTACAGGCATTATCTAATGGTTTAGTTGCTTTATAGAATAAGTTTGTTTGGGACCATCCATACACCAACTTGGAATAATCAATAGGGTCTTATATAATTATTGAAATTCATAAAAAAAGCATAAAGCTTTTGATGCTTCCAATGAGATGTAGAGATAGAGAGGGTTGATTATCAGAACTTTCTCTTTTTGTTGTTTAATTTTTGTAAACTCTCTCAATTTATCGGGATTAGAATAGAATATACTCTCTTACAGTCTGCCACAACAAGTTGGACAAATGGAAACTGGAATACAGAATTAAAATGGATGAACAAGGGAAGAGTTGGTATATAGAAAGTCACAGCAGCGTAAAATTTTAAGCTTTGGTGCATATGAATATATGATGATATGATGAAATGAAAGGTCGGATTGCCTATATTGGATTCCTTGGTTGAACATTATTGTTTTCGTCATTTCATTTGTGGTTAATGGCGGGGCCATTATCTAGTAAAATTTCGAATCCAATCATCTTCTAACTTTGACCATCCAAACATATTACGTGGGCCTATGCCTACATGGTTTGAAAAAGAATCCACGCTATCTCACCACAAAATTGTTGTCTTGTGATGATTGATTCTCATCTATCATTTAACTTGGGAAAAAATATTGAATTTAACAGTCACATGACATTAAATTGGATAATTATTAAAAATGAAATGAAACTAGGTGAAGATTTTGGAAGAAATCTAAAACTTTCCATTAAAATCTCGCCGTGCTGTGTTCATTCATCGTCACGGGGATTCCCTATAAGAGAACATCTTGAGACCCAAAAGAAAAAGAAAAGTTGAATTGCCACCAGACCACCACCGAAACTAAGGCTGGGCATCCTAAAAAATATATATATCAGCCTTCCAAGCTCCGATCCGGGCGTGTGTTTGAAGCGCTCATGCTTGTTACTAGCGCTTCAACACTTACAAAGAGATGGAGACGCATAGAATCATATCTACAGATTAATACATACAAAATTAAATCCATGAAAAATGCATGAAGCAGTAAACATGGATGGTACGTATAAGCACAATATATAATATATGGGTCCTTGGCAGAGATTAACATATGTCAAGAAGAGATGTTGCAGATAGCGGACTTGGACTTGTCAAGTATGGACCACATCACCTGAACATCCTCATACCCACATGCCATCACTTCACCATGGAGATCCATCACTCGGTTATCATATTGCTCTGCAAACACGCACATAATGACATGAACACAACATATATAACAATTAAATCATATATATGCACCATGATGAGTTGATATGCATTAGTACCTGGCTGTGACTTCTTGTCCCTGGAATTAGAAGGTTGCTGATTGAAGAAAGTGCAGGCCTTCTTAAAAGGAGAGGTGATGGTTTTCTTCCAAGAAGCCATAGGATGTGTCTATTTTACTTTAAACGAATGAATTGAATGAGTGTTTTAACGTGTGTTGGGCAGGACTTGACACAAAGGACGGCGTACGACTGAGGCTTTAAAAGAGAAAAATGGGAGCGTTACATTTATAGGATGATAGACATAGCCTTGGACATTGTGAGACACGGAGAGAGCAGGGCGAGGCGAGATCCGTGAGATGAGCAAAGGCCAACATCACTCACTCACTCTTTCTTCTTCTTTTTCTTTTTCTTTTCCTTTTTCCTTTTTTTATTTTTATTTTATTTTTTTAACTTCATTTTAATCCTTAATATTTCGAAAAACATTATATTTTAAAACTTTTTTAAAAACAACTCTTTTTATCTCTAATTTTTTAAAAAATCTTAAAAAAATTCCAACCATTAATCAACCATCGATCTAACCAAACAGAATAATTAAAAAGACTCGATTGCCCCTCACTTCAGACAAAATATTAAAATGACTGTTTTATCTTTAATGAAACCAAAATTGATTTTTATTATTAATTTACTAGAAATAATTTAAAATAATGGTAAATTAGTAAAATAAGGGAAAAATAAAAAATTTTGTTTTTTAAAAGAAATTATACTAAAAATTAATCTTAAAAAAAAAATAATAATACTAAAAATTAATCAATAAAATTTTTCAAAAATATATAAAAATCTTATTACCATTTCTTCGGATCATTCAAACACCGCCCAATCAACCCAGCATTCAAACACCTAATATTCAGTCAATCCAACAGCCTAACATTCACCTAATCAACACATCAATCCAGCAACAAGCTAACATTCACCCAATCAACTATCAATTAACAATCATCTGGAAAAAACAAAAACATAAAAAACAAAAACAAAACATCCAATCGACTTGGCGTGGCTATTGCGATGGTGGTGATGATGGATTATTTTTGTGTGGATTGATTGTTGATGATGTTTGATAGTTTGTTTTATTAATTATGGTGGCTATTGATGATGTTAGTGGTGATGGCGGGTTTGTTTTATTTTAGATGATGGTGCCTGTTGATGATTTTGACCATTTTGACCTAATTTTCTGTCATTTTCTAGGCAACCAAACAGATTAGAACAATTAGAGAGAGAGAGAGAGGAGATGCTATAGGAAAATCAGGGATATAATTGGTCAAGTGAAAAACATCTTCGAGAATGTAACCAGTGTCACTAGTAACAAATTTTTAGTTAGAGTTTTCAAAAATGACCATATTACCCATAGAGGTTAGAGAGGATGAGGTGGAGAAGAAGCGATGGTGAGTGTGAGTGGTTGCGGTCACGAAGTAAGAGTAGGTGGGGTTAACGAACCGAAACATAGGAGTGGAAAGAAAAACTAAGCTAGAGATGGAGTCCAAAGAGGAGTAGAGTGGTGGTGGTGATAAGAGCAAAGATAGAGTCCATGGAGCTAGAAATGTTTTGGGTAACCTAGATCTTCAAGATTTGGTTGAACCCAGATGTTGACGATCTAGGTTATATGATTTTTTTTTATTTTTTAATAAATTTTTTATATGATTTTTTTGTTATGAAATTTAGTGGAAGAGAACTAGTGTTTGTTTGAGTACATCGGTTGAAGGTTTCTTTTTTTTTTTTTTTTGCTCTGACAATGATGAGTTTTTGTTTATTTGTATTGATGATTATGATAATAGACTAGACTGGGTTTGTGTTGATGATGATGAAGGTTGATGATGAATAATGATTTTGCCGGTGAATGACGATGAAGGCTTTAGATTTAATATTATTATTGTTTAATTTATTTTTTAAAAATTATTTATTTATCAAAATGTCCTCACTTACGAAAACGACATTTTTTTTTTAGATCTTTAAAATTTGAATCATCCATATGTTATGATATAAGTTTCTCATATAAAAATACCATTTTACTCTTTTCACCCAAATTATTTGTCTCCGTTGACCATCACCTCACTAATGGTTATATTGTTTGAAGAGTTTTGAAAATATTAGAGATGAAAAAAGTTATATTTTTAAAGGTTTTAAAAACATAGTATTTTTTAAAAATTAAGCACTAAAATGAAGTTTTTTTTTTTTTTTTTTTTTTTCAATTTAATCATTTTCTTGTCTCAAAGTTTTGTTTGCCCGACTGCTCTGTACCCAAGCACATGGGGCACGCTCCCAGACACAACCTCCCTACACGTGAAGGCCCCTACCCTTTTCCCTTTCCATAGAGGCACTTTACCATGCAATACATCCTTGATCATGATCGTGATTCGTGATGCCTGATAAATTTACCTCCTAACATTGCATCATGTTAATTTCCCCCATTATTCCCCTACCTACTTTCATGCTAAACACAGTCGCTTTAACCTATATATTTAGACCTTATACCATATGTTGGAATTTGTTAATTATATATTACACATCTGTTACTTAGCTAGTGATATATCTTTGATTATTAATTTGCTAGTTGAATGATCGGCATGCAATTCGTGATATTTCATTTATTTGAGATGTATGCTGATCTACTTCTTTTATCTGTTACCGATCATCAAGATTAAAACTAATGATCTACCACCTATGTTTGGGCCTTGACTTGCATGTAATTGGTGGACAGACCGCACTGAAAATGGCATGTGTGTCCACATGTTGCGGTAACAAGTCAGAAGATGGATGAGGCCATGAGAGATTAGGACTACAGCTGCCCCATCTGTGGGTCCATTAATTATTAATTATCTTCTCTCTCTATATATATCTATATATCATATCATGCATGTGAACAACCTATATATGGATTTCCGTTGATTAATGTATCACACGAAGTGTTGAAATTTATCAAACAATTACACAAGACATAGACACAACTAGCTAGCTAGCCATATATATATATATATATATATATATATCATCGACCATTCATATTATAATTCGATATTAACTACGAATATATAATAGATGATGCTGCATGCCGTTGGTTTTTAACCGTGGTTTGACATTAATTAAACTTCACTTACTTCGATGTAACTCATCATGTGAAGTGTGAACAACCAATATTTATATCTTTCCATCTTGAATTAATAAATGTATCATGGTATTGAAATTTATCAAAAATTTACTTATGAACGAGACATACACATCTAGGGCTAGCCTTCATTGACCCTTTAATTAATTAATCAATTTCACGATAACTATGAACATGTACGATATCATGCTGCCGTTGATTTTAATCAACGGTTTGACATTGAAAACTTCAAGGTATATTTACATATGCAAGTATGATCTATTAAGCTAACTAACATAAAAGGAAAGAGATCTTAATTTCAAGGTTTACATATCTTTACTTAAATTCCTAAGCTACAATAAATAATTATTTAATTTATAACTTAATCGTAATTATAGCTTTACCCGGAAGCAAAGTTTATTTAGTTAATTAACTTATATTCGACTCTGTCAACATCGTATATTGTAGTCGTCCTTGAGGAAAATGCAATCAGTGCATCCCCCCTACATAATCTTTTGCTTGCCTCTAGTAATTAATTATTATTTATTCTCTTCAAAATACTTGTTATATATTTTAATTATTTCAACCCACATGATATAAAACTCACAGTTTTTTTTTTTTCCTTTTATCAGGGATTGATGGAACTGTATGTCAATCGGTCTATATGTGCTTATTATATCTGTTTAATAATGTATATGTACCTGTCTATATGATTAGTGAGAAGAACAATCTCTGTGGGTAGTCTTCGCATGCAAACATAGTTTTTACTTTTATTTTGTTTTTTATTAATAAAGTAAATTATGAAGTCCGCCAGTGTCTCGATAATGTTGTTGCAACACTGAGGGATGAATATATCATATATTCTATGTGGACTTGTGGAGTTCGGAAACCATTTGAAACTCATCAACTGCTAGCTAGTCATGATTCCCCTTGCTGTTAAGATTTGAAAAAATAATAATAATAATGATGATGCTTATTCTAATAATAAACCATTGGAAAATAATATGGGAATCTAGCTATTTACAATAAAACATATAATTAATTGCATCAAATGTTAATTATTTAGACAAATAAAAACTAAGCAAATTATATGATTAAATCTATAAAACATCGGAAAAAAATGGATATTATATTATCATACAATATATTACGCACTGCTCACATTATTATTTTTATTTAATTTTCGAGAAATGCTGCTTTATCACTTATATGTTTGTGGTAAAAGCAAAAAACTTTGTATATGTATAAATGAACGACAAAACCCACCGACAAAGAATTTAAAAAGAAGCCGTACGTGTTGTTGGGTTTTCCGTTTTTGGTTTCATTTATTATATTTTTCAAGATATCTATTTTTAATAGTCATTTGTGCACTAATAATGGAATTTATATTATATATCTAATTTTTGTAAATTTTACTAATCATACTATTACAGTAAAATATGATATAGATTTACTTTTACCAATAAAATATAAATGGCGATGAACGTATCGATAGGTGGATTAAGAGGGGAAGGTGATTGTAGGAAAAGGACCCCACTGATGGGGAGGGTGGAGGGCCCAATTAGACGGAGGACATCATTTGCAAGTGCAAAAGGTAAATACGGATCACACGGCTAACTAATCTAAAACTAAACTGAAGTAAACCAAACTCAAGAAAAAAAAAAAAAAAAAGGGTGTAAAACAGAACTAAAGTAGCCACTTTGAGGTTTTATTAAGGTTGCGTACCTTGGGATCCTGTTTAGAATTCTGGATGGGATAAAATATAATTGAATTAAATTAATATTATAAATATTGGATAAAATATGATTGAATTAAATTAGTATTGTAATGTATTTAATGTAGTTGAGATTATACTGAATTGAAATGAACTAAAAATATAATGTAAGATTAAATTAATTTTTAAACATGTTAAACATGAGAAATTAAAATAATAATAATAATAATTATTATTACTATAAAGAAGTATAAATTTTATTTACTAATTGATGTTTAAATTATTAATATCATAACAATATTTTTTTTTATGAATTATATTAAATATAGTTATTATAATTAATAAATTATTTATTTTAGAATAAAGAAAATATTATATAAAAAAAAAAATCCTATTTCTAGCAAGGTAGGACTTGGAAACCCACTAGCCTTCGTAGGTTTCAATTTCCTGCCTTGACAAAAAATAGAGGTGGACACTAGAAAGAAATATCCCTTAAGTGGTGATATTTAAAAACACTAGAAAGAAATATCCCTTGAGCGGTGATTTTAAACCCCTCTAAAGCTGTAAGAACATCTCTGATTTACATTTTTTTTTTAATTTCAATATTATTTTTAAATTAAATTATTAACACTTTAATCAAAAATTATTATTATTATTTGTCAACGTCTAAATTCAGTCGATCCAAATTTTTAACCCAACACTGTAAATAAAGTAAAACATAGGCAAAGACAAAAAAAAAAAAAGAGAAGAAGAATAACGGTGAATGCAAGAAGATCTTTTTCGTGGTTCGGTCAAAAAAGATGTCTACGTCCACGACTGTTTCTTTGGTTATTTTGACAGAGTCACATTATATTATTAATTGTTATTGTCTCTACAATGAATCTTCAACCCTTATTTATTATGTGCAGTGTTACAATTTGAATACAATAAGAATATGAAAAAATTCTACGTTAATTATACTTCCAAAAGTGGTGTCCATCAATTTAAGGATAGATTCATCGAAATAGGAGTTTGATTTTACTTATAATTCTGGTAGTTGACTCTTTCTCAACTTAGGTTATTGTTTTTCTAGAAAATTTTCTTTAATGAGTACTTCAAACTACGAGTTGGACCTAAATTTGGGCGACTTAGAATTGATCATAAGACAGCCTTGACCATGGTTAACTATCGACCTAAGAACTGTAACAACGAATTGAGAACTCGTTTCTGCGAGCTGGACGTTGGCGAACAGGGCTTTTGTCTATTGAGTCAATTCATTGGATCAGTTCTTTGGGCTTTTACCAATCCACTTATGCAGCCCCAAATATACTCACAAGATCAGCCCCTCAGTTCTAGGTGCGATCTACGGACTGGAAGCTCAAGCTCACTGGTAAAAGTTAATGTGTCACGACCTCTCGTGCTGCCTTTTCAAATTCTATCTCATCACTTGACTTGTGGTGATTATTTGGGTAACCGTACCATTTGCACGTCTCGTTTTATATACATTTAATGCGCACGTTTCTCAACTGACAGCCCATAATGATAAGTACTTTAACTTATGTTTTACCATTAGATCTAAGACAGTTGATTAGTCCTTAAATCTAATGGTTAAGGTCTTCCACTTATATAAAGTGGAGGCCCCTTCATTTTTCCTTTTACTCTGTCATTTTCAAACTCAAGTCATCACTAAGTCTCTTTGTTCTCTCATTTTCTTTGACATACGTCCATCGTTGTCATTCCCGTTTTTACTTTACATCGTTGCACTAGCACGCCTTGAATTCAAAATCATTGAAGATCAGCGTCTTCATTCTTAGGCGATTAAGGTTTACTGCGTTTACAGTAAGTCTCCATAACTAACTCTTGATTTTTTGGGTTCCATTTTTGTATGCATTGCATTTTTTCTAAATCTGATATTAACTTGAATGTTTCATATTTTTGATATTGCATGTTTGTTATTAGTTGTGACTTTTTATTTCCTTTTAATTTGATCTTGTTGGTTGGCCATTTGTGGACTGTTCATTGTTTGTAACACTATGTATACGAGCTATAAGATGAGATATTTGTAGGTCATTAACTCGTAGGTTGAGCCCCCCATAGCCTTAGTGATTTGTATAGCGTTTATGACCTGTACATTAGGAAGTTCCTTGTTAGAGAATAGGAAACCTAGATTTTTAAGCATAGTCTACATGTAGTGACCTAACTGCTTCATTTTATGTGTAGATGTCTTCAGGTCGCAGATGCTGGTCATATAGAATAGGAGATGGTGACTCTTTCAGCTTAGAGGAGCTCGACTCAGGGGAAGTTCGTATTGTTGAACAAGCGACCTCTTCGAGCGGTGAGGTCGTTGAGGAATTTATAGCTTGAGTTGACCTCATAATGATCCATCATACTGCTGAGGAACGGCGAGCTTAGGAAGCTATTGAGGAAAGAAGAGCTCGCGAGGTGTTTATCCGCTACGCCTCGAAGATGAGGTATGAGGAATTAGGAGGAATCAGTTTAGAATATCGCATTTCCAAAGGTTGCCGTGTCATGCTGTCCTCACCTAACGACCACGCAGCTTATTTTCCCCGAGGGTTAATTACCATCAACATCCATTATCTTAGGCACGTGCTCAGATTTTCAATCTCTACTTATCTTATCAACCTTTTAAATAGGCTAAAGCTCAGCCCTTTCCAATTAACCTCTAACTCTTACTCTCAGCTCACGTCCCTAGCCTTAGTCTTCATAAAGAATGACCTTCCACCTCAAATCCTAAAAATCTGCTGTCACCTCTTTTGTATCAATAGTGTCAGCAGCTTAAAAAGGGAAATACGAGATGAGATTTATTATCCTGTAGCTTGGAAAATGAACTTCAAGGACCTCATACCTCAGCGCAACGCTAAGGGTAAGTCCAACGTAGGTGATTACTGTAACACCCTCCACCCGATTCCCATTCGGATGGAAACCCGAATCGGAGGATGTTTCCTTAATCGATGTATTCGTTATTAATTTACATGTATGCACTACAATTTTTTTTTTTTTCGAAAATCCGGTAAAGTTTCCTCTGTTTTCCTGAAAAACGGAAAATTTTAAAAACCTGCAGATTTCAAAGAAAACACTTCTTAAATACATTCATTTTCTCAACTTTCATTTCGAACTCTCCGTCCGACTCCAAAATCACTTCCCCACACAAACATTTGTAACCACAACATTTAATAAAAATCATATCCATCAAAATTAAATATAAATCAAATGGTAAATAAAAATTTTCTTTACAAAATTACTTTACAAACCACAAACCTTTCTTCACCATTAATATACATCCTTATTTATAAAATCTTGTAAATTCATATTACATGTACATGCATTTCCATATACTTTCATATCACTATACAATACTAAAAGTAAAACTACTAAATATGAATGGATGTGACTTGCATAAAATATGGCGGCTATCTTCTCGTCTATCACTATTTACAGCGTCCAATTTCAACCTACGCGTGGAAAATTCAACGCGCTAAGTATTTCTACTTAGTTGACGTACACTAAATTTAAAAGTCATAAAATTTTCTATCACACAATTGTACAAACTCAAAATTCCAACATTCCTAGAATTAGTAATATAACACTATTAAAATTTAAATACATTTTTGTTAAAAATCACCGTATTGTCAAACAGAATTCCACAAGTCTCAAACTTTCATCATTTCATAACAATTATGTTATTGTAACACAAATTTCACAATTTTTCAAGTTTTTATCAAATTCATAAATAACTCCATTTATTAATAATTACACGTATAAAACACATAAAATTCGTTTTTAAGCATATCAAGAATCAAACGTTCAAAATGTTCAAACTTTTATTAAAATTCACAATTAAGTCATTTTATCAACAATTGCACATATAAAACAAATATTTTAAATTCCTAATTCACAAAAATGTCTTAGGGTAATACAACCCTTTTACGTTTTCTTAAAATTCTAAAATAATATGTAAGGAATTTACGTTACTAATAAAAACATATATAAATCACCTAAAAAACGTTTCCAAACATATTAACACGATTCTTCGACTTTGTATGTTAAATCACAACAAAATCCCATTATTAACAAATACATATATATAAACACATAGAAATCATCTTCGAATATAGTTACACGATTGTCATTTAATAGTTTTCTCAGTGCCATTCGTAAACTCTGACACGATATCATGGACTGGAAATCGGGTTTCACGTTTCCCCCGGCATCGGACACTCGGTGACTACCTGCCAGAGCACGTTTCATATAATATACAAATTCTGGGACCGGATACTCGGTGCCTCGCAAGGTCCATGAATTTTGTATCAACATATATAAACAAATCGGTGCAGTACTGCTATAATCACTCTATTGACATGCCAACTACCAATCCCCACCTACCAATATTCAGATTTACTCGGGCACATATAATTTCATTTATTATCAAAAATTTTATTATTTCATAACTTTCGTTTCTTAATAAAAATTTTCATTCGGAAAAACTCTTAACGCTTTTTCAACCAAAAAATATATATATATATATTCGGTATTTATTCAAAGTATTATTATAAGCATTACAATACATCATTTCTCATTTAAAAGTTACTCATCAATCTCATCAAAACCATTGTGCCCTTCTTCCGATATATATTCGGTCAAGGTACTAACTCATCAATTTCTTTCCGATTCTTTTTCGTCTCAATTCAGAAGTTATTAAAATCACAATCCAATACCATTTGATAATAAATTGTCAAAATAATTTCACATATCCTTTAGACTCCACATTCGGTCAATACTTTTTCTTTCACAAAATTTTCATTATTCAATACCATAAAATTCATCATAATATCACATACACATAAAATGCCACAAAATTATTCATACTAAAATTCACACATAGTCACGAAATCAATTTAATTAAAAATTGAACAAAAACGTACTTTTTCACAAACCGTTCAAAATTTAAATATCAAATACTACAAAAATCATTCATAACATAATTCGCACATTTTCATAGAATCTATTTAATTAAAACGTAATAAACTCATATATTAAATTAAACAAAAATCTCTATTAATAAAATAAGTTTTTAAGATAGGTGTACACCAACCTTTTGGATAATTTCTATAGCTTATCCACTCACATAACTCCTTTGATTTTCTTATCATCCTAGATCCATCCTAAAATCACATAAAACTTAATTTATAACTCATAAAAAAATAAACTAATTTTCTGAAATTCAAATCCTACTAAAATAAACTTACCTATCTGAATAATCAGACACCCAAAATATTTTCTTTTCTTTCTCCTTCTCTCTCTTCTCCCTATTTTTTTCTTCTCGACTGCTCCTCTTTTTTTTTTTTTTTCTCTTCTTCTCTGGCCGAATGGCCTCTGGGTTTGATTGCTTCTGTGAAGACACAGATATATATAGATAGACTTTCCACCGCCTCATGTCCCATTAAAATCTTCTTTTTATTTTATCATTATTTTTCTTTCTTTTCACTCGGCAGCAGGCACCGTCATTCCTTTTTCATTTATAAATTTTATTTTATTTATTTTTTTTAATTTTTTTTCTTCTTTCAATCGGCTACAACCACACATTTATATATATATATATATATATATATATATATTCTTTTATTTCAATGGGACTCACTCTCTTAAATTTATATACATGTATTTCTTTGATTAGGCCCCACCATCTTTAATCTATATTATTATAAAAAAAAATCTCCAACTATCATTGACCTTTTTTATCACACATATGTAAATTTTCACTTTATCCCTATGGCCTTTTTCCTTTTTGTCCAATCTTCTTAATTTCTTTCAAAAATATCCTTCAAAATGATATTTATCCACAAACTTCTGTACTTATAAAATTAAAACTGAACCAAATTAATAACAATAAATTATGTTTCAATTAATCTATTGGGTCCAATTAAATTGGAATGTTATAAAAATACTCTTGTATATATTCTTTACAATTAAATATAATTATGCTCTTTTTTTTTTTTAATCTTCACTTCTTAATTTATTATTATTATTATTATTATTATTATTATATATTTTTTCCGATTAAATACCCTACAAGTCACAATTTAAATCTCAAAATCCATCACATAACCTTTTAAATTCATAATCAATTTACAATTTTCTTATGCCACATGTCTATCTTTTCTTATCTCTTTTGATTTGACTTTTCTAGGACTTTTTCAAAATCCTTTCAAAATTCACCGGGGCCTATATTCGGACTGCCTACATACTCATGGTAACCTCAGTTACTCTTAAAAGTCATTTCATGCTCCTTTTGGGCTCTCCGTAAATTCATTAAATCGCCTCCAGCGATTTCTGGATTGATTCCATTTCAATCCGAATTTCCTTCGAAAGTGTCATTCGAGTTTTTAAAATACTTTATGAGTATCTTAACACTCATTCTGATACTTTTCTAAATTTTCAAATTTTTCGAAAACCTATCCGAATTTCCGATCAGATCCGAAAACTGTTCTGTTTTGCCTCAAACGAACTCATTTTTTATCAGTTTTTGTTTCCTGAGAGTCCATTACTTATTCCAGAGCTTTCTGACTTCAAGGTCCGCTTTCCGAAAAATTCACTATTCACACGGATATTATTCCGTCCAAAAATACTATTCATCAAAAAATCACTATTCATCCCGAAAATACTATTCATCCTGATATATTTTCATTTCTCTTAAATAGAGAAAATTCGGGATGTTACAATTACAAGTCGAGTTAGTTCTATATTTCTTATCCTTCCCTTAGACAACTCTAAAATTTTGATTTTGTCTTTAGTCCAGGTAGACAAATGGGACTGACTCCTACGAGCTACAACTGATTTTTTTTTTTTTTAAATTCTTTTTGTTTCACCTTGTAGTTGTGACAAGAAATAGGGCAATCCTTACTAGGGAAGAGATCGAATCTCTTAGCACGATTGTGGCTTCACAGGAAGGGAGAACCAATCACATGCTTGATGACGAGTTCTTCAGGGCCCACCAGCTAGCTCATCTTCTAAACAACGAAATTCTTGACAACAAAAAGGACATTGAAATTCAGATGAACTTGAGTTCGCCCCTGCCTTCAGCGTTACTGGTGAGGTAGAAGTTGTTTATGTCTTTGAAGAAACTCCAGAGATGGTAAAGCTTGCCCTTCGCAAGTCCTCTTCAACTCGATCTATCCAGTTCATAGCCCTTTCAGTTGTTGCATCTGTTGAGGTGACTACCTCGGCACCGGTTTTAGGACCTTCAGAAGCTCAAGTCCCCACCTTGCAACCAGAGGTGATTGAAGTTCGACATGAGTAGATGAGAACTCCTGCTTGTGAGGTTCAAGCTGTGCCAAGTAGTGGAGCAAGAAGGAAGTCAGTGTCCAAACCTTTTTCAACCAAGCGATCACAAGTAGATAAGGGTAAGTAACCCGTGGTCGCAAAGAGAAGAGTTGAGTCACAGGCCAGAGCGTAGCCTGAAGAGGGGTCAGGAGGGATATACTTCAACACCGTCCTCGACAACTTGCTTGAAATCCTAAAAAACTCCGTTAGGAATTTGGACAAAGAGAGCTTAAGAGGTGATATCTTGTCTAGTTACATAGCTCGCCATGAGCTGCTAGTAATTTCTAATACCTTTGCCTTTCTTGCTTTCTTGCTTCCTTGCTTCCTTGCTTCCTTAGTTTAAATATTAACTTATTGCATTTAAGGTTGCTATGAGAGTGATGAAGCAAATGGTGGAGGTTCAGGCTTTTAAGGAGGAAAAAAAGGAGTTCGAGAGTGAAAGGAAAAAATTGAAGGATGATATCTCGTTTACGACTATAGAGGCTGAGATAGCAAAGAAATCAGAGCAACTCCTTTTGACCAGGCTGAAGAATGCTGAGGAAGCTAAGGACGCTCTGACTCACAAGGAAAATACTTATACAGCTGCGAGAAGGATAGACTTTACCACAAAGCTTCTCAAGAGTGAAAAGGAATTAAACAAAGCAAAAAGCGAGCTGAGGCTGTTGAAAAAAGGATGGAAGAAGCTAAGAACAAGCTCGCCTTTGTCAAGGAGGAGGTCACCAAAGCTAGAGAGGAAGTAGAATCAAAGACTTCCAATATATTCCTCTACACTTTATGAGAAGTTCATCTCGAATTAGACTTTTCCTTCTTTGGTGAGGAGATGGTCGCGGAGGTGAAGAAGTATAAGAAACAGGCTGCCCAATCCTCAACTATCTTATATGTAGCTTATCATAATATATAGCTCCCAGGTGCGACCTTTTAGGATGAGACAACTCAAGTCTTAGTGCCTCCAAATGCAACCTCTCCTGATACAATCCCCAAGGAATCAGCCCCCCAGGGCCAAGGTTTTGAGTAAGCTACTTGCCATATTAAACCTTCATTCTTTGAAAATTTTCATGACTTTATGTTACATTCACTTCGCTTTCTGAAATCATTTGTAATGAATATTTCGACCTCATTTTGAGGTTACTATTGTCGGACTGATTTACCTCGTTGAATTTATTTGCTTTACTTCAATGTTGCCTTGTGCTTTTATTCTATTTTTTTTTCTAAGTCTTTGGATTTCCTATGAACTGAAAAATAAAGTAATCAATGTATAAATCAGTGATAATAAAGTCTGGTGAGAGCTCAAGAGGTCGCTGATCTTGATACGTTGTAGCTCGTAAATTATGGTTTAATTTAAAAAATTTAAGTCAAGTTATATCTAGTATGTCGAAAACTCAGCTAATATAACATAATAAAATTTTGTCAAGCGATGTCCAGTAGGTCGGAATCTGAGATAACATAGCATGATTTTAACAATTTAGTCAAGCTATATCTAGTAGGTCGGAACTTCAGCTAACGTAGCATAATGTCAAACTATGTCTAGTAGGTCGGAACCTCAGCTAACATAGTATAACTTTAAAAATTTAGTCGAGTTATGTCCAGTAAGTCGGAACCTCAACTAACATAGCATAATGTCAAGTTATGTTCAGTAAGTCGAAACCTCAGCTAATATAACATAACTTTAAAAATTTAGTTGAGTTATATCCAGTAAGTTGAAACCTCAGTTAATATAGTATAATGTCAATTTATGTCTAATAGATCGGAACCTTAGTTAACATAGCATAAATTTAGTCAAGCTATATCCAGTAGGTCAGAATCTTAGCTAATATAGCATAACTTAATAAAATTTTATCAAGCTATGTCCAGTAGATCGAAACCTCAGCTAACATAGCTTGACTTATAAAATTTTACCAAAAAGAAACTTGGTGGAGAGGTCGTTTTTCATTTAACATTTAATAAAGAAATCAGTAGAAAAATCATTTAGAGTAAAGCAGTATGGGAAATTTGGAGTTTTTATTAATTTTCGAAGATTGAATTATAAGTTAGAGGTTGTAACCTCGCTGCTGCTATGCTGGTTGTTGAGGTCATTGATGTTGAGGTTGCGGGTTCGCTGGTCGCATCACATAGTTTCTCAAGCGATCTCTCTTGATTAGATCCTCGATGGCGTCTTTTAATGTTCAACATTCTGAAATATTATGCTTGATCTCATTATGATAGACATAAAACTTGGTCTTGTTTTTGAAATTAAAGGGAAATCTCATATGATTGGGCTTCCTGAAGTCTTCTGTGTTCCTCTCCATTGTAAAGATCATATCCTATGTGTCTAACAGGATATTGTAGCTATCATGACGACCTTAACGTTGAGGCCATTCATTTCTAGGCTCATTTCTGGCCTTCTTAGCAACCTGATTGTTTGAGCCGTTATTTCGACCTTCACTTCCGTTCCACAATTATTTATTTTCTTTGGTTGGCTGGAACTGTTTGCTTCACCCTTCCAGTTAAACTGCTTGAGACCGAAAGCCTCTTCCCATCTAATCTTCTTAGCAGCTCGCTCGTAGAACTCGTCCAGGTCCTTTACTAAAGATTTATAGATGCTCTCAAATAGCTTCTCATCTTTGTGAAGCTCAGCTAAGATCGCAGTTAGAATGTTTTCGTCTGAAGAGTTCTCTATATTACTGAATTCGCGTCTGAACTTGGTAATGTAATCTTTCAGTGATTCATTTTGTTGTTGGAAGACTGTAGCAAGATGATAAGATGGCGTGAGCTGTCTTCTCAAAGCTCTGTACTGATTAGTAAACTTTCGTTAACATCCCTCCCAGCTATCTATACTACGAGTTGGAAGACTCTTGAGTTAGGTTCGTGGAATGTCCCTTAGGGTGGCTGGAAAAACACGGCACTCGACCAACAAATTGGTCGTCTGAAAATCCATTTGGACATTGAATGCATCCAGGTGATCATGAGGGTCGCTATCTCCATTGTACTGAAGAATATTGGAGACTTTGAATTTGTGAAGAAGAGACTGTATCTCAATCTTCCTAGTGAAGGGGGTCCTCTCCTCATATTGATCAAGCTGTTTGAGGTACCGGGGCGTGCCTCAAGTTGTTGAATCCTTTGAAGGAGCTCCTTTATCCTTAGGTCATAAGGCCTGTGTCCTTTTTTGTGCTCGCGATAGGAAGAGCGACTGTCTAGTACGTATTTCTGTCTAGCCCTTCATGAGCAATTAGCTCGGTGCAAATCCGCACGTCACTGATTGTCTATTTCATCCTCTTCATATCGAGAGGCGGCTCGAACTTAGTCACGACCACGACCAATCTTCACGTGGTGACTCCCATCCTAGCTCACCCTCACTCTTAAGCTCGCAGGACGTGGAACTTCCTCCTCTTCATAAGCTTGGCGACCTTTAGCTCTCGAACATGAGTTGGTGGAACGAACTGAATCGGTAGGTCGCGACACCTCTCTGATGGGTTTTTCAGAAGCTGACACTTCTTCTTGTTGCTACTGGTAAATTTCTCTAGGGGCAGCAACCTCATGTCCGGGCGTGTTTTGTGTTTGGGCTTATGCCAGCGCCTTGACTACATCTGCAAGTTACTGCACTATATATTTTCCAATGCCTTATTTAACAAAAATTTCTTTAATGAGCACTTCAAACTACAAGTTGGACCTCATTCTAGGCGACCTAGAACTGAGTATAAAACAACCTTGATCATGGTTGACCAACGACCTGAGAACTACAACAGTGAACTGAGAGCTCGTTTCTGCGAGTTAGACGTTGGCAAACTAGACTTTTGTCTATCGGGTCAATCCATTGGATCAGTTCATTTGACTTTTATCAACCCACTTATAGAACCTTAAATATACTCACAACATTATTATTTAAATTCTTACTATCTAAACTATATTTAATAAAACATTGAAATAAAATAAATAAATAAAATCCATATCAAATAGTAATTAATTTAAATTATAAACACTTTAGTCAAAAGATATTATTATTAATATCTATTTAACTTTTGAATTTTTATACACTAAAACAAATTTGAAAAAAAAAAAATCTAGATAAGAAAGTGGAACAATGGAAGAATCTGAGTTAGACAATGGTAAGAAAAATGTGGAAGCAGGTTTTTTAAGCATAAAACAAAAAAGATTGTTTTAGGAAACCAAGGGCTGTGCAGGAAGTTTCCTAAGTATAAAACAAAATGAGACTATTTTGGGGAAAAAAAAAAAAAAAGGGAAAGAGATTATAAAGATGGAGAGTTGTGCATCAGCCTCCTCCACTAAAAATCGAGAAAGGCTGTGGAGGAGGTTACGGCTCACTTGGACAGAGATGCAACTCTTTATATAGTTTTTCTTTTTTTCTTGTTTATTGTTTTTAATGCTTTATTGTAATTATCATAGTTATTTTTATAATATATTTATTAGTAATAGTTAAAGAAAAATAAAATGGAGATAATTGGTAATGTTTAGGTATACTTACAAGATATGAACTTTTTAGTGAGATGTTAGAACAAAAAGGGCATTTGAAGGGGAAGAAATATCGCAACTCATATCCCAAATCCACCCACCAAATCCGGTGAAACAAAAATGATCTAAAAGTTGAAAATGCGGGACCCTTTACCATTACTTTCCCATGGATGATTCCCTCCCTTCCCCCGCACCGCGCCCACACCCCCCCCCCCCCCCCCCCCCCCCCCCCTCATCTCTCATTTTCGAATTATTAGTCACTTACAACTTTTACAATATATATATACATAGAATTCGAATTTATAGTTTAAATTATTAAGGAAAGTGAGGAGCTTATAGATAAATTGTCTCAAATTCTGTCTTATTACTCGTTTTATTATTCATTTGCTATCTCTATGGACCATGATTTATTATGGAAACTCAAAAAAAAATATATATATATATATATATATTTGAAGAATTATGGAAACTCAATGTTGCATGTTCATATATTAACAGTGGCGATATTGACACCCCATAAAAATCTGTATGTATACCCCTTTTTGTAATAATACTCCATTAAAAGTTTTAAAAATATTTAGTTTGTAAATAAATCTTATTTAATACCAAAAGTATCCCTTCTCCTTTTTTTTTTCAATTAAACTATCAGTAATTGGGGTTCTTGCTTTTGCTTTCAAGTATTGGTTTTTACTCTCCATTTTGTCTGTTTTTTGTTGGATTAATAAGAAACTTAAATATATTAGAGATTAAGATACAATGAGAAGAGAAGTTCCAGATAGATCTAGTGATGGTAGATTTTTAATCGATGAGTGGCCCCACTTTTTATCTCTCTAAAATCAGTTTTAAAGTTTCTGTGACTATGAAGCTTGTGGTAAAGGATGATGCCAAGATAATGAAAACAGGGAAAGAAGAAATTGAATCCCATAAACCAGTTGTCAGTAAAGAGAGGAACGTTGATCTTCAACTTGATTTGGAGAAGAGTGATAGAGATAGTGGTATTGGTAGCTTAACCGACAACAAGATTAACCCCATTTATCTCTAACGATCTTGATTCATTTTTCATTATTCACTATCAATTTGTAATTCTTAAAAAATATGGCAATTAAAATTAATTTTAAAAAGAGAAGTTAGGATTTGAGAAACTTATAAAGTTTTATAATTAAAAATATAATTAACAATTTGCGGGTGTACTTACAAACCATTTAACAATTTTAGTAATTTTAATTAGGGTAATATAGGATTTTCATAAGTTTACTTAGCTGGGGTGTGCATACCTTTTGGGGTACAAGAACAATGTGAGGCCCTTTTCTAAGGAGTACCTGACCAGATCTGATATGTGATACAGGCCCATTAACAAGCCTTAGAACTAGCACAAACTCATTAACGGGCCAGATTGATTAGTGGGATCCATTATATATATGTTTCGAAGTTCACAAAAGCCATGCATTTTTAATGGGGCGAGTGCGTGACTTGATTAGGATTTAAGAGACTCTATAAAATTAAACTATAGGACGAAAAGACGCAGGCATAAAAAAATATTAATATCAGTGAAGATTAATTAGATTGAGACCACGAGAAACATGTCGCATATATAATTTATAATAAGACGAGGGGCGGAGAGGGAGGTATCAATTCGATCTCGATGGTCTTTGGAAACATAGAGAGGTGAGATGTCCCTTGACTGGATTCTTTATTTTCAACTTTCAAGGTTTGAACCAAAGCCCCCTCCCTGACTGGATTCAACTTTCACACATTAAGAATCTTCTCTCAAGAGAACTTAAATTGTTTATCAATATATAATTAGGCTAATTAACCAATAGCTTTCGCCTCTCTGGTGAGTTGTGACCTCAACCCAACCCACCTAGCTAGCTTGCTTGTGGATGGACTGATGAATGTTATCCTCCCATTAATTAGCAATATACAAATTAAGCGCATCAATAACTAACAAAAAAGCTAGTGTTCCCCAACTCAAATCTATGTTACGTCAAGGAACAACACAATGAATATCACTTTTTTTTTTTTTCAATTGGAAACATTGAATGATTGAATTTCTTTTTCAACAACTCCTCTTTTAGATAAGCAGTGTAAAGTGAAATATAGGAAAAGTAAAACTAGGGGTGTCAATTGTCATGTCAATGGTCTTCTCAAAAAAAAAAAAATTGTCATGTCAATAATATTTCTTCGGAGTAGCTAGCACATGGGAGGAAGCCACACAGAAGGACTCAAAAGGGATCTTAGAAAAAGAAAACAGAAAAAATGTCCCACTTTCATTCTAATGGACCTGCTTCCATGTAGGTACTGAAAAACCTTTAAGGAAACCCTGAACTTGGTTTCACTTTTAGCCTGTCCATTAGTATTTGTTTCACTTAATTGGAAAAAAAAAATAGATGTGCGAAGAATCCTTATATATATATATATATTCTTTTTGATCAAGAAGTACTCATTCATGCCAACATAGATCTAAACAATCATTTTGTTGCCCACATTTCTTTGAATAGAAGTGATTGGTTTTTTTCTTTTTAACTCTAAGATGTTAATGGTGTAAATCCCACTCTTATTTTATTAAAATATAAAATGTGAATGTAAATTTTTTTTTAGGAGAAGTCGTCATCTCCTGATTATGAGAATACATTATCAATGATCGATCTCAATAGATTCTGACAACCCTTTAATGTTTAAAAAAAAAAAAAAAACCTTTGTTGTTAAGTGAGTTTAGGGCCACTTTTAAAGGTGTTTGCTTAATCGGGTCTACACATGAGTTGTAAACCATAAGCATTGGGTTCTCTTGACAAAATCAAAATCAAAACACGTTATATTTCAACAAACTATATATGAGTAGCTAATAGCTATAGATGGTACAATCGATCGAGTAAAGCTAGCAAACGAATAACTTCAAGATTCGAACCCGTGCTTAATGCTTATGATCATGAACAACTACATGTGACAGCAAATTCTCTTCTAGTACAATTATGGAATCTTCTGGTTTCAAAGTGATTGTCACAAACGACAAACTACCATGTTCATGTATCCATATATGAATTGTATGTGATGTAGCTATCTATTAAACAGTGTCTATCCATGCCACTTCCATTCACTTTTATGGTCATTTCTTATTCTCTATATATACTATCAATCATTTCACTTTCTAAGCTTGGAATGACTTGCTGATTTTAGCAGTTTTTATTTACTGCTAATTGCCAATTGCCAATTTTGTGGTGGGGTAAAACAAGTATCTTTTTTATTTTTTATTCTTTTGCGAGCTAGTGCCAGAGAATTTATTAAAAAGGAAAACGTTTTGGACTATTTCTTCATTTTTGCTTGTCATCCTTTAGCAGCGTAAACAAGTGTTCTTCAGCGGTAGAAGAAAGTAAATAAATCAAATCTACCTCTAATGAAAGCAAGTTTTAATTAAAAATCGGTAAATTAGAATAAATTACAGAGACTGCAAACATGCAAAATCTACTTCAATATTTGTATTTGTGAAAAGGAGGGAAATTGTCTCCAAAGTTAGCTTCTCTTATCAAAAAAAGTCACGGAACTTATTATTTGAGTCTTAATATAATCTAAAAGTGTGAACCGTCCAAAATCTCCTTACTCTGAGACTTATGTTTAATCTCTCTCTCTCTTTTTTTTAACCTTTCATCTCTCTTGGTCGCTTCCTCTTTCTCTCTAAATGAAGTTGAAAGTGAGGTCATCATCGTAGCCATCGCTGTCGGCTGTCTTGTTGGTTTTCTTTTAAGCGGTAAAACAAAGCTCAAAACTCAAGTCATCCAAGCTTGGTGGTGAAAAGAAATCAAAAAATAAAGCTGGACAACATCTATGTTTTTACTATATAAATATGTTGTATTCATTAAAAAGATTCAGAGGTCAATTTATAGTGTGGCGATACAGATTTGTTGTTGGTTAAGCTTGCATTGGCATGTGTTATAACATTTAAGTTTCTTAAAAGACTCGTGAAAAATAGTTGTCTATGTATACATAGTACTTGTCATTTTCACTTTTAACTTAATTCGGCACTTTAGTATATTTATCGACGAAATTAGTATCAAGGTCAATGAATTCGGTTCAATATACACATATTTCAACAGCTATAAATATAATACTTGAGTATACCTATTTGAACTGAAGTCGGCACTTGGAGTAAACCGCTTGAGTAAACCTATCTAGGAAATCGGTTTCAATGGCAATGAATTAGGTAGCAGTAGCTATGAATTCGGTTCCAAAAGAAGAAATTCGGTACCAATACCAATGAATAAGGTTCCAGTCTGAATCAATGTGGTACCAATATGAATCAAATTGGCAATGAATTGGGTACCAAGTGTAGGAGTTGGGGCCCTATTGATATGGTTAGTGTTTGCATCAGTGATGTTTTGTACATTCTTAAAGTTTTTTTTTTTTTTTTTTTTTTTTTTGAGAAATGTACATTCTTAAAGTCGATTAATGTAACAAGTAACTATCGAAATTAAAATGTTGTAGAAAAGAAGAAGATCGGTATATAATTGTATTGCAAATGAGACCCCATACATTTTGAAAACGATGAGATGTCCAAAAGGTTATCCGCATTAACATAAACATACCATCATGAACGGCAATGCCATCAATAGAAACAACCAGCAAATTAATACACCCTAAGTCTGATGTATCTCTTTCTGCCATGTAAAGGAGTGCAACTTACTCCCAGTTACACCAACAATTATCAGATGCTCTTCTATTTCTTCCTTCATGCCTTAATTTCCATCTTCAAAGTTATAGTGAATTTGGAGAAGAACATACTTAATTATAATGTCCGTATTAATTTACAAGCTATGCTAAACCTACAAATAATTTAAAATTAACAAATAAAATTATTATGAATAATAGACTGACAATTAAAGGAGCTAGATGGATGCAAATTAAGAAAGAAGTAATTCTATTATTGATTATTGTTTCCCATTATCACAACCTCCAGCTTATAATAACTGAGAAAAATAAACATAATAATAAGCGCAGAAACGCCGGTGAATTAAAATGAAAAATAAAACAGCAACAGATGATGATGGTGATCATAAACGATTTTCATGGAATCTGTCGATGTAAAAAGTTGCTTTACGGTCGATACCAGGTTCAGCGATGGAGAAGGTGCGGCCGTCTTCGTCACTTTTACATATTCTTCTCACGTAGTACCCATCATCGCTCATCATATCATCATCACCACTCGAACAACAAGCCTTGAATATGTTGAATATCGAGAAGCATGAGGATGATGACTTCCTTTGCCTGCTGTATCCTCCTGCCATCTCTCTTTTTCTTCTAATTTGCTGATCACTTGTAATGCCAACTGGCTCCCTCTCTCTCACTTTCGACGTTGGAGTCTGCAGACGGCATGTAATATCTATCAATATTTATAGGGAGAGTTGGCTGCAAGGAATCACCTGCGCCCACTCAACACACACATAGATATAGGTTAATTAATTAAGTTTGTATAGCTAGATCAATAAAATATATAAAAAAAAAGGTACGGTGCAGATTTATGGAAATGACATATCATTGGCTGTAAAAGTAAAAGCATATGTGTTATGGTCCTCTATTTTTCTAATTTGACTCAAACAGTTCACTCTTGCGGTACAGCGGTACTGCTGCCTCCCCAGCCCCAAATGAAACCTTTATCACAAATTTTTCTTCTCCTAACGATCCTCTCTCTTTAACTTCTTAATAATGCCTGCCGAGCTCCCTACTTAAAAATTATAAACATAATTATGTATGAATCTTTTTAGTTCCTACTCAAATTGTGTGCTAACTAGATACCTTCATTTCTTTTTTCCCTCCATTTTGTTTACAGTCTGGAGAGGATAGAACAAACTGAATAATATATGATGGAACGCTGGTGATTGGAGTTCTTATTTTAATTAATGTATCATCATATCAATATCTTAAATAAATCAACACGGCTCAATATATATATGATCAACCGTGTTTTTGTTTTAAACTTGATCAACGGTGTTTCTGGTTTTAAGAAAAAATAGAAATATAAAAAGATAATAAGTATATGATTATGTTTTAAACTTGCTCAACGGTGTTTCAGGTTTTAAGAAAAAATAGAAATATCAAAAGATAATAAGTATATGATTAATAAGCGTTAAATGTTTCGAAGAAGACAATATGGGTTACCAGGTACATGTACATATATGTACGTACACTAATCCAAACGCATATTTGAAAAAAAGAAAAGAAAAGATGATGCTTTCTAGATGAAGATGTGACAGCTTTAACTTTAAATGTAAGGACAACTTTACATGGGGGAATACGGTGGATTTGAAGAGATCTTTCTTTTTAGTATTTTGGAAGACATACAGCTTGCAAAGCAGCTTTTTTTGGATTTGATAATACATTAATTATATATCATTGGCAGTGGAGTTGCACCGCTTACTTTTGTACTAATTAACTCGGAATCATTATATATAATCATTTATTTTTCAAAAGGAAAAGGCGCTATGTGAAAGGGTTTAAGAGAAGAACAAAAATCCAAAAGCAATCTAGTACTCGAGCCATCGAGACTACCGCTGGAGTAGAGGGTGAAAATTATTAGCTGCCTATGGACTTAAGTCGGTGTTAAGTAATCGCAGCCAGGTTTGGGCTTGCAAGAAAGTCCCTCCAATAAGCAGCAGAGCAGTGCATTCAAGCTGTCTGACTTTTAGACTTCAAAAGCTAGGGTTTGGCTTTGGCAGGCATGAATGCATTTTCTTTTCTTATGTAATATAATATATCTAATCTGTTACTATACAAATAATACTTTATCTGATGAATGATGATCATCAAGGGGCATAATGTCTATCTTTCTCCTTTAGAGGGATTCATTTATCAATATTTTATAAATCTTTTTTTTTTTTTTTTTCGCTGTAATTAATAATTCTTATTTTATTGTTTGGGGTCAGAATAATAATCTCATGCAAAAGACGGCCAATTAGGTGCATGGACCTGTATAAGTTATACGATGAAGAAATGATTATGTATATAATTAGAAATGATATGTAAGGTACGTGTCAGCTCTATATTGGGAGAGATGCAAATAATAGATGATTTGGTATTGCTCCACATTACAATTAGGCACTTAAGCATCCAAATAATTAAGTTATGAGTTTTCTCGTTTCAGGCATTCAGGGGCGGTTATAGTTAAATGAATTAGTCGATATTCGTCTCACCCAACCCACCAGAGCTGATCTCTCCATTAGATGCCACCAGATCACTCAATTTGTTGCGCTCCTCAAATGTCACATGTTTGTTAATACACATGCATGCAGCTGGTACAGCAATTCATATAATAGACGAGGATCAACTGTGTGAACTATAAGCTCATGCTAACCCGTTAGATATCCTCCCTTACTGTGTCTTTTTAACAATAAACTTATAAGCACCAAAACTAGTATCTTTTAAGAAAATGAATTCACAATTGAAGAATTGTTTAATTAATTCAGCTTAAAACTGTTTAATTATCAAAGCTTTAAATGTCTTGGTTCTTGAAACATATGCATGATTTACATGAAGCCTTGCTGTTATTTCTGATTCTTTTGAATATGAATTGAATTATATTATATAATGAAGCAAGCAGCAGGCGAGGGAGGGTTGGTCAATTGAAAGAAGAAACCCAATTTTATAAGCATAAACTAGCAGTTGGGTTTGGATCAGACTTAACAACATCTTCGTTAATGGACCCTATATGAGGCCGGCCCACCTCTGTGAGAGGTTTGATCATCATTAATCCAGAATAAGACGATGAGAGTTGTGGGCCCGCACCATCCACCACTAAACTCACTCACAGAAACACGAGGCTATTCTAAATAGAAATAAAAATGTTCGTACCGCTTGACTTGCGACCGGAAGCGGGAGTTGTTGAAAGCTCATTCCTACCTACCCCCTTCTCCCCAACAGTTTAAAGCCTTCCATTTCTGTAATTGAGCTTGCACTGTCATATTATTTCTGGATCAGAAGGTTTCATATTCCTAGAATGGAGCAATCATCGTCGTCAAACAAGACCGCAGCGCTGGATGCTCCGCTGCATGCAGTCGGCTTTGAAATCGATGAATTGTCCCCTGAAAGAGTAACTGGCCACCTTCACGTTACGCACAAATGCTGCCAGGTTCTTTTCTTTCTGTTTTACCTAACTTTTTTTTTTTTTTTTTTTTTATATATATATATATAATTTGGGCGACGTGACAGCCATTCAAGGTGTTACACGGCGGAGTATCGGCGTTGATCGGGGAGGCTCTGGCCAGCATAGGGGCCCACATGGCTTCTGGTTACCAGAGAGTGGCTGGTGTCCATCTCAGCATCAACCATTTGAAGCGTGCTGAGCTTGGTGACTTTATCTATGCTGAAGCTGTACCTGTAACTCGTGGCAAAACCATTCAGGTCTTCTTTTATTACCATTCCTCTTTGTTTGTTTGTTTAATTCCTGCGTTGACTCAATTGTGATTGCAAAGGTATGGGAGGTTCAATTGTTGAAAGTTGATCCATCAAACTCGGAGAAGAAAACACTGGTGTCGTCATCCAGGGTGACTCTTCTATGCAACATGCCTGTCCCTGATCATGCTAAACAAGCAGCTGACAATCTCAAGAAGTATGCCAAATTGTAATTCTTCTTCTTCTCCTACTACTCATCTGTACTCTAATGTAATCAAAATACTTGCAATTATCATATTAAACATATTCATTTCACTTTCATTACTTTCCCTATATCTTAAATTACCTGCCCTTGCCAAATGCCAACATAACCCATCATAGAAATAGCAAGCAAAATATATAATCCAGAAGAGGATCAGTCTCCCCATAATTTCCAATGTTTCTAGATTGCAATAAGTCCTCACAAGGTAAAACTCTTTGACATTATATTTACCAGTAATGCTGATGACCACCTGAATTCCATCACGGATCTGTGTATAATCTTTACAAGGATAAATTACTTTTTGGACATCCAATCAATTTCTGATAAGTAACAAGGAAATCCCTCAAGACAAAATATATTCTCAGGTAGCAACACTCCAGTAAATGTTTCTAAACCTGAACATTTCTTTCCTTTCTTCGTACCCTTAGTTACTGTTGGTGATTGTTCCAAAACTAGTGGTGGACAAGTACGGCCACATCATTTTTGCTAGTGCTACAAAAGGAAAGCTGTCTTGTTGATCTATCATATGCCACAGTTTGGCCATAGTTTTCCAATACATACACCGCTGATATGGAAAAGTGGAGGCACATTGCTGGTTAGATATATGCCATCACAAGTTTTGCCAACACACAGGAATGCAGAAACACCTTAACATGCCCATTGAGTGTGTCCTTTTGCTAGTAAACCTTCATTCTGTCCTCATTATTCTACACATAGAACTGCATTTCTCCTAATTTTCAAAAAATGAATGAATTAGGCGTCTTTTTACTTGAATCACAATGGCATGGTGTGATTATATTGACAAAATGTCTATTGACTCTTGATTACTCACCAATCCCACTTAACTTGAAGAATCATATTTGTCACTGATCAGCTTCAAATAGTTTTGTCTCTCGTATATTTTGATGCTATTCTTGTAAACTGGTAGTCATCTATGCGAGGACCAAGAATGTTCTTGAAGCCTTGATCGGTGACTAGCAGAAAGAAGTGATAAACATCCCAATACCTTCAAGGGGTCAGATCAAACACGAAGCAACAACGACAAGCACCCAATGAAATCCAAAATGCGCACGCCTATAATCAGTCTCCAAGTTAAGAAACAGATTTGTATGCCTCAACTATAGGAAAATGCATGATGCTATATTCACAAGTCACTTGTATACTAAAAATTTTATTTTCTTACTTGGTGATCAACAATCATTTCAACACACAGCACATTCTGCTTACAAGAATAAAGTTCATTAAATCAAAAAAAAAAAAAAAAAGAGACAATTTGGTTGATTACTTAAAGAAAAATTCACAGCGAAGGTATCAACCAAACAAGTGAATTGAAGTCAATTGACGATGCTGCTTGTGGAAGAAGAAGTAGGCTTAGGCTTATTGCTTCTGGCTTTGTTGTCTCCTCGAATACCAGAAATCTTTTGTCTTGAAATAATACAAATCACAAAACTATATAAGTTCAAGGGAGAGAAAAGGATAAAAAGAAATAGAGAATAGGTTACCTGAGAGTGGTGAGCTGTTGAGTCAATTCACTGATTTCCAATCCGGAAAGCTTGAGGGAAGACAAGGTTCCAGGGACCTCCTCAGAAACAACTTTCGACAATTTATCAGCGGAGATGCCTAATTTTCTAAAAGCCTGGTGGAACCAAACAAGTCAGTAGGATCATTTATGCTTAACAATTCCAAATAAACGACTTAGTTTACCATCATAGTGGGGACCGCAATAATAGCAAGAGATAAAACTGCTCCAATAGCCTGCAGTGTCAAACAACACACGAAAATGAAACTTGGTGATGATGCTAACTAACAGAGGTGAATATGGAGATTAATAAAACTGACGGTGGAGAGAACGAAGAGGAGAGAGAGGAGGCCGAGCTCAGGAGGTTTGTAATGGTTGATGTTGATTAAAGGCGGAGCAGTTGCTGTAAAACACACCCATGATTGCGTTTGTGGTTGGCTCACACTCTTAGACTTGCAGGTTACTGCTACTGCTGACACTGATACTGAGCTTTTGTTTCTCCTCCAATGCTTCTCTCTGAATTTGAATTTGACGCTGCCTGGCTTTGAGTTTGGTAGTTGCAAGCAATATGCTGCACTCCACATGTTCTACAAATTGCCCCAACTAACTACTGAATTTCCCACTCCAATCTGTTTGCATATATTCCCACTCCCGTATACAAATCAGAAGAGGCCAGACGAGACCATAACATTTTGGGCCTAACCAACTGGGCTTTTAAACACAACTGCTCTCATCTTTATGATTATGATATAATTTAGTGGAGTGTATTCAATCTACGGTTAATTGTAATTTAAAATATTTTAAAAATTTGGACGTATTCAATACAATTTGAATTGATTTCATTAAAATATATATTTAATCCATATTTATATAGAGTAAACATATTCAATTTAGATGTATATGAAATTCAATGTAAACTAAGTGTATTCAATTTGATTTTGTAAAAAATTAAATGAAATCTAGATGTATCTATAAAGTTATTGTTTTCTAATAGGAAAGAATCAATCCCTCTTATAAATTAAGAGAAGTCAAATGTCAATGATAGAAAAGAATCAAAAATCAATCTCTTCAATAGATCAAGAGAAGTCAAATGTCAATTTTTAATTGTAGGAGTAATTACTCATCAATGTATTCCTTAGATATAGACGTCAATTGATTTATTTTCTTTGCAACTTTGTTTGTGTATGTATAATACTATATTATCCAAAAATCTATTCAAATTCATTACCAAAATAATGTGACAAACTTACGTGTAATTACCATATTATCAATACATCATCCTAAAATTTATGTGCTAGCTATAAATTAGCTTGTTATATCATTTAAACATTATTTTTGGATAAATTTTTGGGTTCTAATACAATATATCTTATTTCTACCAATTATTTTCTTGAATTGTATAATTTTGTAGATTTTATTTAAGTGATGTATTTGGATGAATTTTATAGTAAATAAAAAAGTCTATAAGTAATATTATCATATTAACTAATGAATTGTAACAAAATTAATTTGAATTATGTGAATTTTGTCCGAATCTATTACTAAAAAAAAAAAAAAATAATGGAAACTCAATTGATAGATATGGTTACCGTATTCAAAATCGAGAGTGCATTTTCTATCAGGAAAGCGGAAATTGAAATCGTAAAAAAAGGGAAAGGCGTGGAGGGGAAGCCATGGTAAGTAATAAAATCGTCATGGGTCTGTCACCACTCACCAAACTTGCATGTGAATGTGAATGCGAACGCGGATATATTCATCTTATAATATAATATATATTTGTGTTGTGTGGTGTGGTGTGGACACGCCTCTGCTCCATTACTTTAACATTTACTTGTCCTCGTTACCTTCACCGCCGCAGCCCTCTCCCTAGACTTTCATCTGTTATCAGAATCCATTCACATCGATCATGGACGAAGCTAAAGGTAACCATCTACCACTCTCTCTTTTCCATTCCTCTTCTTCAAAATAAGTTATTCCCATGCTCAATTTTTATTTTGAAAATTCAATCTTCAGATTCCTAAGTATATCCCATTCATGATTCTTTTTTTCTGTTTTTTTGGGTTGATGATTGTGATTGTGATTGTGATTGTTGTGTTTTGTCTTAGCCTTTTCTGATGATTATTGATACCTTAGCTAATCACTTAGATGATTCATAAAGTTGTAATCTTCGCTATAAAAGCATGCTCTTTCTCTCTTTTTATTCTCACAATCTACAAAATCTAAGATGTCCCATGTAAGTATATATTCACCTATATTGAACTCTATCAATTGTATTGATTTACTTAAATCGTTGTTTTCTTTGTAAATATTATAGTCAATCCCATCTGGTTGGAATTAAGGCTAGTTTAGTCAAATGACTGTTGTTCGATGACTTAAAGGTTTGATCTTTTTCATGCTTTATGATGTCAGTGGTAGAAACCAAGGATGGAACTATTTCTGTGGCTTCTGCCTTTGCTGGTCATCAGGAAGGTATTGTCTTTACCCTCATCAGCCTTTATATACGCATTTTGTTATTAAAGAATCCAGGATCTGAAAACCTGATGTCATCCGAATTCTGTCTATGCTTGTGTTGTTCACCCAGCTGTACAGGATAGAGACCACAAGTTCTTAACTAAAGCTGTTGAAGAAGCTTATGAAGGGGTTGATTGTGGAGATGGAGGTCCTTTTGGTGCTGTTGTTGTACGTAATGATGAAGTCGTTGTGAGTTGTCACAATATGGTTTTAAAGCACACCGATCCTACTGCCCATGCAGAGGTGACCGCTGTTAGAGAGGTTAGAAAAAAACAACTTATTTGACTTTAAGATTCATCATTCTTTTAAACTATGTTTGTCAGTATGAATGTGTATGGATTGCTCTCCTGGGCATTTGTAACTATGTATAAAAGTTATGCACACTATTCTATTTAACCATATCATTGTTCAAATCGCTGACAAATTCAGTTGAATAGATGAAAGCAAGCAAAGTCCCTTTTTTGTTCCAAATCTTTAATATTGGATATTTAACATTGGACGGGAAATAAAAATCGTAAATGTCTTTCTCCGTAAGCTATCAAAAGAACAGTACTGATTCACTTAGAATTGAATATAAGAGTTTTCTTCTGCCATTGCTTGCATGATTGTATGATCTGATTTCATCCAATTCTCTCTGTACTGCTAAGATGAACTACAAGATTGGTGTTGATAGTCATATCAGGATGATATGATCAAGTTTGGGTTGAAATTTTCTGTTTACATATTTCATCGGAGAAGTATGTCTTTAAGTTGGTAGCATATTATATGCTCTTATATTGCCTAGTTATGCAATGCTAAGAAAGATAATTTTGAGATTTGCGTTGGTGGTTTATTCGTAGTTTCTTTTCTCCTACTTTTCATCTGTGATATTGAGATATTCAAATTGGACATGTCCCTGAGGCATTTGAACTCCTAAACTTGGATAAAAATATAGTGTATTTGGCATAGAATAAATGATTCTCATTGTAGATATCAATTAATCTGCATTTACAGTTAAATTACACCTCAGCTGTTTACTTAAAGGGTCTCTTTTTCTCAAGTATTTCTTCACGTCAATTGGCTGTTTTGCCACCATATTGTGATGGCCTTCACATTTTCAAAAGGACATGATTTTGTATTATGAACTTCCATATCAAACGATTGATGTCTAATAAGTAACTCAACAGTTAAATCATAAAACTCAATTCTGTTTTGATTCAATATAACCAATTTTGTTGTGTTATTGTCGCGTCCTATTATGAGACTGAGGATCCATCCCTCTTCTGTTTTTGCCTAAGTTAGTGTAGCACAATATTATGTAACAGCATGTCAAATTTGCCGTGTGACACACTGTGTCTCAACTCTTTAATGCTTTAGAAAGTTGCTTAAGACTCACCCTTTCTCTCGTTCTCTTTATGTGATTGCCATAGTGTTAAAAGGCGCGCTTAGGCGTGTACCTAGTCGCGAGGCGGCGCAAGGCGCACCGTTAGCACCTGAACGATGGCGCCCCTAGAGCACCTAGGCGGAGAAGCTCGAGGAGAGCCTCGGTGCGCTTGGGCAAAATAAAATTAAAACCGGCCAAACAACCATCAAAACCAGCCAAACAGCCTTGAAACCGGCCAAACAACCTTGAAACCAGTCTTCTTGTCGCCAATCCACTCCCCTCTCCTCCCACCGGCGTTCTAGTCACCGAAATCAACACTCTAAGGTGGTGGTTGCTTGGCTACAGACGGCGAGGAGAGCTGGAGAGAGAGAAAGGCAAGGTTGAAGGAAGGGAACAGAGAGAAGTGACGGGAAGGAAGAGGCTGAGGCAGAGAGAAGTGACGGGAAGGGAGAGGTTGAGGCAGAGAGAAAGTGACAGCTAGGTTTTTGGCTGTCCAAACTTTAAATATATGTGTAGGAAAATTGCAAAAAACTTTCTAATTTATGACAAAATACTTAATTAGGGCTAGGGAAAATTATAAATAACTCCTTAAATTATTACAAAATATCCAATTAAACTCACTATTAGAGGAATAAATAAAAAACCCCTATAATTATACGTACATATATAAAAAGATCCCAATTTTATGATTTTATAATATTTTAAGTTTTTTTTATAATAAGTGCGCTTTGCCTCAAAAAGGCATGTCTTGTGCCTTGCGGCTCGGGCTCCATAGCCTCTTTGCGCCTTTTAAAACTATGGTGATTGCATAATCCTCCCTTTTTGTTGTGATAAATCTTACCAGGCCTGTAAAAAGCTCAACAAGATCGAGCTTTCAGACTGCGAAATATATGCCTCCTGTGAGCCTTGCCCGATGTGCTTTGGTGCTATCCACCTTTCTCGAATTAAGGTCAAACTACTTTGCCCCTTTCTCATCTCCTTTCATCTTTTCTGTCAATTATGGTGTTGGACATAATATGTTACAATGTTTTGATGGTCATACAGAGGTTGGTTTATGGAGCAAAGGCTGAAGCTGCCATCGCTATTGGCTTTGATGACTTTATTGCGGATGCATTAAGGGGAACTGGCTTCTATCAAAAGGCTCAACTGGAGATCAAAAGAGCTGATGGGAATGGGGCTGTCATAGCAGAACAGGTTTTCGAGAAGACCAAGGAAAAGTTCAGGATGTATTGATTTCCTCAGTTGCCCTTTGATCATTTGTGACTAATCATTCATTCTCCGAATGGGATGGCTTCATTTTTATGCAATTGTATAATCATTACTCGAAACTCAAGCACGCTTGAAATGTTGATAATGCTCTTTCTGGTGGAAGGAATCTCATACTTACCAGTCAACTTTTATTTGAACTTACAATTCTTGCTATGCGCTTTCTTTCTTTTTTTCTTTTTTTTTTTTCATTTTCATTTTGACGTGTAAATGATCGATTTCCCGTGCTTTACTATCAAAGCGAAAGTCAATTTTGTCACCATTAGTGTTACACATTTCAATCGACTACATATCAAATTAAAACTTATGGTTTGTACAAGATAGACGCTCTGTTCATTGAATTAGCACAAAGACGTGAACGAGCTTGGAAGATGAGATCCTTAAGTATAAAATAATACCAAAGTTTGCAAACTTGAAACTCTGTGTTAGCTTCAAAGATCGAAAGTCATATACGAAATTCTAAACAAGTCAAAAACATGTCATAGTTTTACTGTAATTGTCTCTACATTTCTAGAAATTGTAATAAGATGCATACACTCTTACTGTCCTTGCCTTCTCCTCAAAAAAGAATAGAGCCTAGTTCGATTCCGGACCAGCTTGTATTTCTTCTTTCCTGTGAATAGAAGCTGCTTTATTTAAATTAAAAAAAAAAAAAAAAAAAAAAGAACTTGACTTTGTGTTGTCACACGTTCCACATGGTACTCTTGTTGATCTTAACAGGTCACAGCTTATTGCTGCCTTGTGCTGCTACTACCATTGTGTCAGTTATTTTGTCTACGCTTTTACACTCATGTTTGAAGAATTTACGAGCTGTCTTTTCGTTTCTCATGTTTTTGTTCAATCAATATTGTTAAATGTCCATGATAAAGGATGCTCATGTTAAAGCCTTACTTTTACTATGGTTGGGATCATTGATAAAATCTAAAGATAACTAGACAAATCACTTGGGATAAAAGTTTTATCGTTAGATTAGTGAAATGAGTTAGGTTGCGTTTGATTTTTCATCTGAAAACTGAATAGTATTGAATTTTACTAATCATTTAATAGTGATGGAAAATTGAATATTGAAGATTATGTTAATTATGTTTGTTTTTCTTCTAAATTAAAAACAGAATTATTTACATTAGAAATAAAATATTCAAATTT
This sequence comes from Litchi chinensis, assembly GCA_019925255.1. Taxonomy (NCBI): domain Eukaryota; kingdom Viridiplantae; phylum Streptophyta; class Magnoliopsida; order Sapindales; family Sapindaceae; genus Litchi; species Litchi chinensis. Next base: position 212,802 of record CM034461.1, read on the forward strand.
AATTCAGTTAAGTAAAAAGTAAATATTTTCAATTCAGCAATTTTAGGAGATAACACTTACAAAAATCAAATAAAATAATTTAATGGCACTCATTAAGTAAAAAGTGAAAAAATTAAAAAATACAAGAATATTTCATGATTGAAATAAGTTGACTTCAGATGCCCTCTTCAGCAATTCCACCACTGGTCTAGTGGTAGAATAGTACCCTGCCACGGTACAGACCCGGGTTCGATTCCCGGCTGGTGCATTTTCCTTTTTGTTTTGTATTCCATTGCAAGGAAATGCCATGCATCCAGCTATATAACGTCCACAATCTTATAAACTTAATAGATTATCACTACTAATTCCTTATTGCAAATTTGCAATTGGAAGTATGTTAGATTTATACAGCAATCTTAATTTTCATTAATTGCACTGGCTTTGATTTATTGCAATGCTCACACTTATATCTACCGACAACTATGCAGCTTTTGCAAATCCTATCTGCTCATTATCAATATCAAAAACTGTGTGGTATGCCCCCATGAATATATCTCCAAGAACCCTGCATCCATCCACACGTCAATCAAATGCAACTTCTGTGTAGCAGAATAACTGCATCTATAACCTATGTTCATCACAAACTTCACAAAAGTTGCATATATGTACAATGACCTACCAGAGGGGACCTTGCGGGGGAGGCACATTCAACGCTACGAACCCACTCATGCATACAGTAGAACAGCTTCCTTTGATTTTTAGTATGTACTGAAGTAAATACCAAGAATGCAATCCTTATTACAAGTCTTGTTCCTAGTGTATAAAAGCAGAAAGTATTAAGGATGACAAAATGTGCACCTGTTCTGAAGTGAGGGGGAAGGATTTGTTTCCTATGGTGAATGAAACTGATGGCATATAAGCAATGTCATCACAGTTGATAAATGATTTTCCTACTGGGTTTGGAAGTACCTCACACAGCTTCAAACAAAGATATATGAAAATTTGTGCAAGAAAGAGCAAGAAACTAACAGAAAATTATAAGAGGTTATATTACTGTTGAAAAACAATCACCTCATTGACATATTTGATTATTACATCTTTTGTTTTCTGTTGTTTAAGTGCCGTTTGAACCCAGAAAACAATCATCTCACAGAATGTACACAGTGCACTATCGTCCATAGATGATCCGTTGCTGGTTTTATTTTGTAACACTGTTTCAATACCATAGCTGCATGGATCCATATTTGTTTCTCATTAGAGAGGATTGAAAATGGAGAAACCAAGGAGAAAAGGGACTTACCTCATATACTGAGTTCCGTTATATACGCATAGCCCAATATCAACACAAATGGTTTCAGGTCGTACCTGCAGAGATGGAAAGTAGATTATTTGATGAGATTCTTCATTCATTGTGAAGGTAAATCAAATAGTTATTTGCAGGGTTGAAGTTTTGAAAACTATGACAAACCCCGGATGTTAAGTACTCCCATATCAAATTCCCATACTTGAAAACAACATTTTTACATTCGAAGCTAACAATTCCTGATGCTCCAATTGCATGGTTGATTTGAGCCACTATTTTCTGCCAAAAAAAAAAAAAAAAAGTCATTAAGGATGGCATGGGAAGCACAGAAGAGGGAGAAAAAATTAACTGAATCAAAATTCAAGAACTTTTAAGTTGCAATACAGTTGGACCAGCAAGCACGGACGTCCCTGAGTCCACAATGGCAGCACAGCCATCTTCACACAATCCTGAAAATAGTGAAATAAACTTTAAATCTTTGGTTGCACTGGTGAGAATTGATTAGAAATATATTAAATCACCTGGGGCCAGACAAGAATGATGTAAACTGTATGTTTTCCTTCATGTATTGTACATACGGATTGCAGACATTAATGTTTAATGTCTAAGCTGACAAGTTAAAATGAAGATTGACTGGTAACTAAAATTCTTCTAGACTGATTTATACAATCTTTATCTAGTTTTACAAAGCACCTCCCAGTTTGATTGAATCTTAAAGTACAGAGAGACAATTAAGTGGGAAGCTGGATAAGTATCATGATTATATTAGACTTTGCATAAACTTTCCACGAACTCATCTCAAATCAATCATGATAGAGCAACAATTAAGCACAATGGGGCCATGAAACCATCCAGCATCACCTGTTGAACGGTCTGCAATAAAAATATCTCCCACCTCTATCTGAAAAGAGAACAAAGTTAAGGTGTTTAGCATTCAATCTTTTTCAGAAGTCGGAGACAAGTGATAATGATTACTCTTAACAGACCTGCCAATAACCTTTTTTAGTAACTGGAGCATAGGTGTGGTCACCCCTGAAGTGCTTCCAATCAAAACCTCCAAAGACAACCTCACCCCCAATTTTTGCATTTGGATCTCGATTGATCCAGAAAGAAAAGAGTTTCTGGCTTAAATGTCCTTGTAGCATCATATTGTACCTGTAGACACCACTAAGCTATGTGATCATGCAGCAGGGACTACATTAGTATAGAAACAAAGAGAAATATGCTTTTAGTTAATTAAAGAAACTAAACATAGTCGTAAAGAGAGAAATTAGTCATATGTTACCACACAGGATCGACTTTCCCAATAGAAATATCCTTAAATCCAAGTCCAAGAATCCCATCGAATTGTGTGAATAGGAATGCTAAAATTCCTTCGCTTGTGATCTCAGCGAACACCTAGTGGATGGGAAATGTAGGTAAGTAACATCAGTGCATGAACATCCCAAACACATATGAGGCCTAAAACCTTAGGAGAAGCGAAAGCTCACTTGGTCTTTGACAATAATATCCCCAACCTTGACATTATCTTGGCTGAAGAAGCCGGAAATTGAACCATAGCCATAAGGAATTTTACAATGTGTTCCTGAATTAACATGTTATATATCAGCCTGAGTCAATTTCTTTAAAAAGGAACCAAAATAAAAAAAAAACTCACGTACAAATGATATTACTTCTACAGCTAAAAAAAATGAAAGAGTCTTAACGGCTTCGAAGATTAATAAACATTCGAAGTGATGCAGGGCAAAATTACCAATCTTGGTATAAGTAGTTGATAGCCTTGCCCTGTACTTGGAATGGAAGTAGCAAGATATCTGCATATAATGGTGCTTAAGAAGTAGTTATATAGACTTATGCAATATCCAAGACTTGATATTCAAAGCAAGAGTACTTACAGAAAAAAGACATTTTGAAGAGGGGACCCAAAGATTGGAGCTGCCAGTATCAAAGACAACAGTGAATGTTTGTGGAGGCGAACCAATACCAATCTCTCCATAATATTGGGTATCAAGATAATTCTTTAGATAAACTATATCAGGCTTATCAGCATTCAGATCATTCGAATTACTTTGAACCTCTCTCCTAGTGATTGTTGCAGAATCGATACTGTTGTGGTCTAACTGCCGCTGCTTTAATTCAATTCTCACTAACCCATCAGAGGATGGAACGAAAGCTAAGGTACAAGGCAAAATCCACGTACAGATTGCAACAATAAGCAACTTACTCCCCATTTTTCAAGCTGTTCTCTTCTGTTTTTAAACATAATAACCAGAAAAACGTTTAGCTAAACATGAACATTAACAAGCAAATTTAATATTCAATTCCATATCAGAATCATTAATGATCTTGTTTTAATTATAAGTATGCAAGTGAGATGGCAGCACTAACTAAATTAACACACAGCATAGATAATAATCAGTTATCAAACGTCAGTAGAGTTGTTGTTTTAGCAGTTAATATGGTAAAAAAACAAAAGATCAAGTCGCAGGTTGATCATTATTATCAAACATAGATTGTATAAGGATGAAGATGAGGATCATACCTGATGAGTTAAGTGTAGTGAGGAGAGTGAGTTTGCTTCATTTTTGTAGTGTTGGTCCATGCTAGTACTGACACTGCCATGCACTTTAGTGACTGAATCAGCTTCTGCTTGCGAAACCACCTGGCAATTTCCAGGAATCATGTATAACACGCATGCATAGCAAGTCTTCAATGGTGGTTTACCAAGTTTGTTTTTGACAAAACAGACAAACCAGTGTTAGTGTATATATTTGCTGCTACTAATAAGAGTAGATAATAAAGAGATAATCGGCTAGAATATGCTCTTACTAGTTACCATTATGTACAACAGGACAACGTCCACTAACACCCTTTTCACCATCAACATCAAGTCACCTTCATCCTCAAAATTGTATTTTGTTCCGGTTACTTGACGTTTCTGCTAAACTAATACATTCATCCGTGTCATTACTCATTACCCACGAAAGCCTCAATCCTTGTTTTGACAGAAGAAATGATAAGGGGATTGTTTTGGGTTAAGTGTCTAATGGGCCCATTACCTTCTGCTTTATTTATTTATTCTTATATATTTTGCCTTTCAAGTCTTACATATTTTACCAAAGGTTTACAATACATTAATTAATTTTTTATTATTATTTACACATCATCTTTTTCTTTTTTTTGGGGGGAAGAAAACAAGAAAATTTATTAAACAACAACATCAAAGCAATTACATCAAAAATAAAAAGAGGAGGACTATCATCCCACTCCCGAAAACCCACCATAGAATCAGTGGCTCTGGCTAAACTGCGAGCTACTTTGTTCACAGATCTTCTGACCTATATAAAATTCAAACTAACAATATCATAAGCTAAACATAAACAATCCTTAAGAATTAAACCAAAGCCAAATCATCATGCAATGGATTTTGAAGAGCTTGGAACATGTTGAGTGACAAAATAGATAAATGATATATTTCACTATATTTACAATGTACAATATGAACCCTATTTATAGACTAATAGACATATTACAAAGATGGAAAACAGAATAATATATTACAAAAATGGTAACATAAATATATTACAATAATGGTATCACGATTATGGAAAGAATTGATATGTGATTAATATGAATGATAACATCCCTCGTAAACTCAAGATGACGAGATGAATGCAAGCTTGAGTTTGAAAACCAATTCACAAAAACAGCCCGAATGATGAGCTTTGGTAAAGATATCAGCAGGCTGATCAGCCAAAAAAACCGAATGAAGTTTAATAATACCCTTGATGAACATGTTACCGAACAAAGTGACAATCAATCTCAATGTGTTTGGTACGTTCATGAAAGACATCATTTTGGGCAATTTGAATATCACTGTGATTATTACAATATAGAGGAGTAGCTATGACGTGGTAAACTTCCATATCTGAAAGTAACCAACGCAGTCAAATAAGTTCCTAGGCAGTATCAACGAGGGCCCGATATTCAGCTTCAGTACTAGATCGAGTTATAACAGTCTGTTTCTTACTACGCCATAAGATAAGGGAATCGCCAAGAAAGAAGCAGAAACCAGTGGTAGGTCGTTGATCAGTAGGTTCATCAACCTCAATCAGCATCTGAATAAGCACGTAACTCTAAAGAAGAGTTAGCAAAAAAATGAAGTCCATAAAACATAGTACCTTTGAGGTATCAGAGAAGATGAAGGACAGTAGCAAAATGAGTGGAATGAGGAGCAGACATAAATTGACTGACAACATGTACGACATATGCCGTATCTGGTTGAGTCATAGTTAAATAAACAAGACTACCAACAAGCTGTCGATAAAGAGTGGGATCACTGAGTGGTGTACATTCGAAAGACGTCAGTTTAACATTAGCTTCCAAAGGACTAGTATTAATTTTATTATCGATTAGGCTAGCACGAGCAAAAAGATCTCAAATGTATTTTGCTTGAGAAAGATAATAACCATTAGAGTCAGAAGAGACCTCAAGACCAAGAAAATAACTAAGAGAGCCAAGATCTTTCATCTTAAATTGTTGTTAAAGATAGGTCTTAAGGTTAGAGATACCAATAATATCATCACTTATAATAATCATATCATCCACATAAAGTAACAAGAAAATAAAACCATGACTGGTCTTGCGAAGAAACAGTGCAGAATCATAAAAGTTGGAGGCAAAACCAAACTGCATAATGATGGAAGAGAATTTGGCAAACCAAGCTCTAAGAGTTTGCTTTAGGCCATGCAGTGTCTGACGGAGACAACAAACCTTATGTGGAGAATGTGGATATTCTGGTGGTTGTGTCATATATATCTCTTCAGTAAGATCCTCATTAAGAAAAACATTTTTCACATCCATTTAAAATAAAGTTCATTGTTTGATTGCAGCGACTGCCAGTAAGCTGCGGATAGATGTAAGTCTAGCAACTGGTGCAAATGTCTCCTCATAATCAATTTCATACTCCTGGGTAAAACCTTTGGCCACAAGACGGGTTTTATGTCGTTCAACAGACCCATCTGACTTTGTTTTGATCTTATATACCCATTTGCACCCAATTGCAGATTTATTAGGAGGAAGATCAACCATGTCCCAAGTGTGAGTCTTCTCAAGAGCTTGTAATTCTTCAGTCATAGCTTGCTGCCAAACAGAATTAATATTGGACTTTTTATAGGATTGAGGTTCATACAAAGAAAAGATAGCAGAAAAATAATGAAAATCAAGAAAAGTTACAAATAGTTCCTTTACTCGGTTAAAGTGATAAGGAATAAGAGCAATAAATGAGATTGAGCAAAAAGATTCTGGCGTATGTTGATGAGGTGCAGCAAGTGAGATTGGATAAGAAGACTCTGGTGTAGGATCAACAGGTGGGTGAGACTGTTCAAGAATTGGTTGGATAGCATTAGAAGCAACTGTTTAAGTCTTAGAAATACTTGAATCTCTGCCATCAGGAAATAAAGGAATAATAGAATCTATAAAAAGTTTATGAAAGGAAGTGTGTGATGTGTGAAATTTGGATATAGATGAAAACATCTTATGTTCCCAAAAGACAACATGACAAGAGATGCGAAAATGATTCAAGATAGGATCCCAACAATAATAACTCTTATGTTCAATGTCATGGCCAAGAAAACAACACAAACAAGCTTTAGACTCTAATTTTGTTCGTTCGTGAGGATGAAGTAGAACAAAGCAAACACATCCAAAGACTTTGAGATTTTGATAGTTTGGAGGAGTGTCATATAGTCATTCATAAGGAGTTTGATTATCAATGATAGAGGATGAAACACAATTGATAGTGTATACTGCTGTTAATGCAGCTTCTCCCAAAATTTTTCATGATAAGAGGCATATATAAGAAGTGCATGAACAGTTTCAAGAATATGTCTATGTTTGCGTTCAGCACGACCATTCTGTTGCGATGTACTAGGACATAAATGATGACATATGGTACTTATTTGACTTAACAGATTAAGAAATGCAGTATCCCAATATTCTATGACATTGTCAATACGTAAAACTTTGATAGTTTTGGAAAATTGAGTTTGAATCATTCGAACAAAATCTAAATAAATTTTAAATAATTTAGACTTATTATGCATAAGATAAAGTCATGTATAACGGAAATAGTCATCCACAGAGCCTAAATGTCCACTAGACAATAAAGAACGTAAACGATCAAATGAAGTATGACCTAACCGTGAGTGCCAAAGACTCAATGGTAAAGATGAAGAAATAGCAGTAGATTGATAGGGAGATGAGACCCATGAAGGTAGTTGAAGATGAATGAGCTCAAACAAACGTCCGACTTTACGGTCTATTTCATGAATCTTCCCTATTTGTGGATTCTGCACACGACAACCAGAAGAAGTAAAATGTACATCAAAACCAAGTTTACACAACTAACCCATAAAAATAAGATTTAAGATAAGTTTAGAAATAAAGTACATATTTTGTAAGGACAAGTTATCTATAGAGATGTGACCTATATATTGAACAGACATGAACGAACCATTAACTGTAGAAATGACAAGTAAGGAGGAAGATAATGTTTGGACAGAAAAATTTGTAGGATTAGAAGTCATGTGATTACAACATGTTGAATCAAAGTACCAAAAAGAATTACCTGTTGACATAGAGAGAGCAGAAGTGGATGAATTACCAAAGGTGAAAATGATTTGATAAAGTATGGATGCAAGATTGTGAGCTAAGATAGAAGAGAGACCAGCAATATCCGGTTTGTCGTCAGCTATAATTGTAGAAAATTTCTGATTGTTTTGAAAATACTTGAGTGAAACACTCTTGGATATGCTTGAAAATCCTTCATTAGTAGTATTCTGAGGACAATCTTGAGTGTAATACTCTGGACAAATTTTGTGATAATGTTTACAATATCTCATAGAGCAACGAAGAAGACCATGTTTTGTTAGCTTGTAATAATTGCAAATAGGTGTTTTCCATGAATTCTCCATAAAGTAACCGAATAAATAAGCCTAATAAAAATATATATTAACAAGTCCAATAAACCACCACGGAAGCAAGCCCAATAAACCAATAAGCCCAATGATCAATCAACCAAATAAGATACGCTGGTAAAGCCCAGACAAGTCCAATAAAAATAATAATAACCTACAAAAGGGCAAAAAAAAAAAATGAATTGATAAGTAGCAGCCAAGCAACCTGGTGTGGCTGACAACAGCGATGATTTGGGTTTTGGTGGAGTGGCTGTGGTTGAAAACAGATGGTAACGGAAAACAGAGTAGTAGTGGATGGAGAACAGACCAGCAGCTAAAACTAGGTGCTGAGATTGATTGCAGTAGCGTATTGAAGATACGAGGTCATCGCGCGGAATGCAGTAGAAATAGACGAGAAGGAAGATGAAACCAAATTGTGGTGTACAACGGCGGTATGTGATGACAGTTGAGACACGATGACAGCGGCAATGTGCGTTTAGTGATAAAACACAAGAATCGGTAGTACACACGGTGGGAGAAACCAGAACTAATATAATGGCTAATATGGTGGCTGAAACAAGAGCTGCTCAAGATGAATCAGGAATTGATAGCAGGAGTCTTGACGATGTGAAGGTGCGACCAGATGTGATGATTGAGGTTAAGACAGAGTATGGTGCAACCAGATTCAACGACACGACTGGGATGGTGATTGCAACAACAGCAAAAGGCAGTAAACAAGTGGTGAAACGGCATGCAGCGGAACGGAGAAAGTAAACAAATGCTGCGAGAACTGATAGTAGGAGAGACAAGTTGACGGTGGTGCGATAACAGTAAACAAGTGGTGGAACGACGTGCAGCAGATCGGAGACAGTAAACAGGTGGTGCGATGGTGACTCACGTGGTGGCAGAAGCGTGATGGTGTGGTCTTTTGTGTTGAAGGCAGCGACGACGGTGGTTTGCTTGGTTTGACAGTGAACAAAGACTAGGAAAAAATTTCAGAACCTAGAGCTCTGATACCATGACAAAAAAATAGATAAATGATAAATTTCACTATATTTGCGATGTACAATATGAACCCTATTATAGACTAATAGGTATATTATAAAGATGAAAAACAGAATAATATATTACAAAAATGGTAACACGAATATATTACAATCACGATATCACAATTATAAAAAAGATTTATATGTGATTAATATGAATGATAACATTGAGGACATCCATTTCAACTACAACATTGCTTAAATGGTTACTCGTGATCCAACAGAGAGCTTCCCTACCTCCCATCGCCTCCGCCACTTTAGTTTCTGTTATATGTATTTTTCGAACTCATTAAATGGGCTGGTAAAAGTCCAGCTTAGGCCCAGTAGGAGGCCCAATAAAGTCAACCCAATTGCAAAGGCCATCAGACGAGGCCCAGATATTAATTCTAGGCCTTGTGGGCTCTCTAGCTCGGCTCAGCGATCTCCCCAGTTCGCAGCAACGAGCTTGTCTTACAGTCAGGTCGCAGCTCGTTTCACCATTCACAATAAGCACAGCTCGCTGTTTGCCTCTCAACGAGCTCCAGTTCGAAACCGCTACAGACAGCAGTTCGCCTAGAAGCGTAATTAATGCAGTATCTTCCAGAACAGACAGTTGCCTAGTCCAATCATGATTATCTCTCCAGATATGGAAGTTTATTCAAAATCAAACTCAGTCAACATTATCTCGAGATATTTGGAGCAGTTTCTTGATTTTATTCAAACAGATTAGGAAGTATAATTAATTCATGATTCTCTTCCTATTTCGTTATTTTCTGAATTGTAACGGTATCTCCCCTATAAATAGGGGTTAAAAACCATTGTAAACAATATATACTGAATAATATGTTGTCACTCTGCAGAATTTTAGAGAGACAGTCGTGGACGTAGGCACACTGGCTGAACCACGTTAAAAATTTTGTGCATTCCCTGTTTGATTCCTGGTTCTTTATTGTCTTGTTCTTGTTTTATGTGTTTGCTCACATTGATTGCAGGTATTGGGCATTGAATACCCGTCGATTGAATTTCAACGTCGACATTTTGGCGCTAGAAGGGGGGCCCAAACTGCAATATTTTTGTCTCAGTCCATCAATTCTGACAATATGGCAAGAACAAGACAAACTAAATATGTGGGTTCATAGGCTGACCAGGCAGAGAGTCAGCCCAGTCATCATCAACATGATGCGCAACAGGCGGAAGGTGCACCCATGCATGTAGCAGGAACGTCGTATGGTCAGGTAGCTGGTGCTGCAGCAAACATACCGCCTTTGCCTCCCCGTTAGCCAGTTTCAATCGCCCCAGTAGTTGATGGGCAACAGGTGTGGTATCGGAGGCAAGAAGAGTTGGAAAACACGGTCAGACAACTCACAGAGGCCGTCAACATGTTGGTGCAGACTCAGGTTCAGAACATACCTAGGGTTGAGGTTCAGGCACCAAGGCATGTGCCCCAGCAGCATGAAGCAATGCAGGTGCCCGAACGGTTAGCAAGAGAAATCCAGAGACAGGCACACTCAGCTCGCTCCTCCAATGCGCGTTCTAGAGCCGGAGGACACCCTGTCCGCGAAGAAAGGGAGGTCGCGCGCCCAGCCAGCCTGGTGGCAAGGCCGAGCCAAGATGGACGCCAACGAGCAGAGGTTAGGCGCGATAGGGTCAAAGTTGTAGCTCGGCATATGGATGAGGTGAACGAGCGTCATGCGGGGTCCCATCAGCCTGGGGGTTGGCTTGAAGAGCACGAGAGGTATGACCCAGAGCACCCGGCTCCAAGTCACGACCACATGAGGAGATACGAGCTCCGAGATCCACAAGTAGAGGAGCTCCTCCAGAGGGTCCAGCAGCTGGAAGCACGACCTGGAGCCCCAGAGCAGCGTGGACACTACGGCAATAGGACCCCATTTACAAGGAAGATTGAGACACAACCTCTCCCTCTGAGGTTCAAGATGCCAAATATTCAGCAATACAACGGGGACAGTGACCCATATGACCATCTCGACGCTTTTAACGTTCAGATGGACCTGCAGACAGGTGATCCAATGGTGAAATGCCGTGTATTCCCAGCTACTTTGGGGGATATACCAAGAACATGGTTCAAGAATTTGCCAGCTCGCAGCATAGGTAGCTGGGTAGATTGTCAGTAGAAGTTTGTTGGCCAGTACAGGGCCTTGAGAAGGCAGCTCTCTCCATCCTGCCACCTAGCTACTATCTTCCAGCGTCAGAGTGAATCGTTGAAGGAATATATCACGAAGTTTAGACGCGAGGTCGCGAATGTTAAGCATCCATCAGATGAAAGTATTCTGACAGCGATCTCAGCTGGGTTACGCAAGGATGAGAAATTGTACGAAAGTATTTACAAGTCCCCAGTGAAGGATCTGGGAGAGTTATACGAGCGAGCTACGAAGGAGATCAGGTGGGAAGAGACCTTCGGCCCGAAGAAGCAAAATCAGAAGAATGAAGTGGGCAGTTCCAGCTAGCCAAAGAGGATAAACAATGGCAGGAACGAAGAAGGAAGAAATAGTAGCTCTCATAATCAAATTGCTAAAAGGGCGAGGAGAGAGCCAAGAAACGAGCGACCTCGATGTTAGGATCGTCAGGAAGGGTACAGTGTCCTGACGGCTTCACCAGACAGGATTTTCACAGCGGAGAGAAACAGGGAAAATTTTGGAAGGTCCGTTCCTATAAGAGCTCCAGTTCAGCACAAAGATCAGAACAAATTTTGTGCCTATTATAATGAGGTCAGACACAATACCTAAGATTGCTGGGCGTTGAAGGACGCCATTGAGAAATTGATCAGGAGAGGTCGCTTGAGAGATTATGTAGCAAGACCTGTAGACTCACGACCTCCGTAAGAACGACCTCAGCAGACAGCACAGTCACAGCCCCTGCGAGCTCCCGAGCCAGACCATGAGCCTGCGGTAAGAACCATTTTTACGATCTTTGGTGGCCCCCATATCGCAGGTGATTCCAACAGATCGCATGAGAGATACGTCCGAGAGGCGAATCACATTTTCCAGGTCAGAGGGTCGGAAGGACTTGTAAAAAGGGCAAAACCGACCTCGGATGAGATTGTATTCACTGATGAAGATGCTAGAGGTGTGATTTGGCCTCATAATGATGTGTTGGTTATTCGAGCTAAGATCAGTAACATGGAAGTGCAGCGCATCATGATTGATACTGGGAGCTCGGTGAACGTGATGTATATGAGCTATTTTGATCAGATGGGGCTGCGAGCATAACAAATGAGACCGTCCCCAGAACCTTTATATGGTTTCACTAGAGATGCTGTAATACCAGTGAGTCAGATTAAGTTGTCATTAACTCTTGGGGAGGCAGGTCGTTAGTCAACAACTCTGACAGATTTCTTGATAATTGACTGCCCATCAGCTTATAATGTGGTCTTGGGAAGACCTGCCATAAACGAGTTGGATGTGGTTACTTCGACTAGAACTCCAACAATTAAGTTCCCAACTCCCAATGACATTGGATGTGTTCGAGGAGAGCAGCACTTAGCCCGGCGCTGCTATGAAGACGCAGTAAAAATGGGTGTGCGAGGAAAGAAGGTGAACGTGGTCTCAAGGGGTGAGCCACGAGCTATGACTGAGAAATGGGTCAGTCACGACCTGGACCCTCGCGAGGTAGATGCAGATCGAGTTACAGGGCCAGTTGAAGAATTGAAAGATGTTCAAGTCAGCGAGGCGGATCCAGAAAGATGCCTGAAGTTGGGAAGAGGTTTAGCTCCAGAATTGAAAACCCAGCTTGCTGACTTATTGAAGACGAACTTAGATATATTCGCGTGGAATCATGAGGACATGGTGGGGATAGATCCAAATGTGATGTCACACAGGTTGAATATTGATCCTCACCATAAGTCAGTTCGTCAGAAAAGAAGGGCAATGACAGGGGAACGATACTTAGCATTGAAAGAAGAAGTAGACAAGCTGCTGGTTAACAAGTTCATTCGAGTAGCTTATTATCCGACCTGGGTCGCCAATCCCGTTCTGGTAAAGAAGAAGAATGAGAAGTGGAGGACATGCATCGACTTCACTGATTTGAACAAAGCGTGCCCCAAAGATAGTTTCCCCTTGCTAAGGATAGACCAGCTCGTGGATGCTACTGCTGGCCACGAGCTTTTGAGCTTCATGGATGCATACTCGGGCTATAATCAAATTCCCATTAATCCCGAGGACGAAGAGCACACCTTGTTCATGACTGATCGTGGCCTATACTGCTACAAGGTGATGCCCTTCGGATTGAAGAATGCTGGAGCGACCTACCAACGCTTGGTGAACATGATGTTTGAAGAACAGATTGGAAAGACCATGGAGGTCTACGTTGATGACATGTTAGTGAAATCCAAGCAGGTGGATGATCATGTGCGCGACTTAGGGGAGATGTTCCAGATTCTGAGAAGCTATCAGATGAAATTAAATCCACACAACTGTGCATTTGGAGTAGCTTCTGGGAAGTTTCTGGGCTTCATGGTCAACAGTAGAGGTATTGAAGCCAATCCTGAGAAGATCAAAGCACTGATTGACATGAGGTCGCCTACTAGGGTGAAAGATGTGCAGAGCCTTAACGGCCAGGTCGCGGCACTAAGCAGGTTCATCTCGAAAGCTACAGTTAAGTGCATCCCTTTCTTTGATATTTTGAAGAAGGCCAAAAGTTTTGAGTGGACAGAGCAATGTGAAGTTGCCTTCCAGCAGTTGAAGGAATACATGGGGTGAGCTCCACTCCTTTCCAAGCCTAAAGAAAGAGAAAGGTTGATTCTGTACTTGGGAGTGTCACAACAAGCTTTGAGTGCTGCATTGGTGAGAGAAGAAGAAAAGACGCAGCTTCCAGTATATTATGTGAGTAAAAGGCTGCAAGATGCTGAAACCAGGTACTCACAGATGGAAAAGCTCTCTTATTGCCTAGTAATCGCATAAAGGAAGCTGCGACCTTACTTTCAAGCTCATACAATCGAAGTTCTCACCCATTATCCATTGAAGCAAGTTCTGCAGAAAGCGGATATCTCAGGTCGTTTGTTGAAATGGGCAGTGGAGCTCGCACAGTTCGATATCCAGTTTAAGCCAAGGACGGCTATCAAAGCTCAAGCTTTGGTAGATTTCATTGCAGAGTTTACAGGACCTGTGGATAATGAAGCTGAATCTTCTGAAGGTCCAATCTAGGAGCTTTATGTTGATGGATCGTCTAGCGAGCAGAGAGTTGGAGCTGGAATTCTACTTATTAGCCTTGAAGGCCACAAAATCCTTTGTGTTTTGAGGTTCGGCTTCCGGGCAACAAATAATGAGGCTGAGTATGAAGCCCTGCTCGCAGGTTTGCGTTTGGCTAAAGAAATGCGAGCTAAGCGATTGAAAGTCTTCAGCGATTCGCAGCTCGTTGTTTGCCACATATTGGGAGAGTATCAGGCCAAGGGACCGAAGATGGCCCTTTATCTCTAGAAAGTTCACGAGCTGTTAGGTGCGTTTCAGCGGTACGAGATGAAGCAAATCCCACGGGCTCAGAACTCGCATGCATATGCATTAGTCTGCCTCGCGACCACACGAGATGCAGATTTTCTTGGGGTAATCCCAGTTGAATTTCTACCAACTCCAAGTACGGAAGAAAAGAATTCATTAATGGTCATAACTATGCAGCCCGATTCCTGGATGAGCTCAATTCTCAATTATTTACAGGATGGAAGGCTGCCAAGTAACAAGCTGGAAGCCCGACGTCTGAGAGCTAGAGCAGCAAAATATTGCGTCTATGATGATGCACTATACAAGAAGGGATTCTCAGCTCCACTTTTAAGATGCATTGATGGCCTTGAGTGTGAAACAATGCTGAGACAGATACACGAAGGCCATTGTGGGAATCACGTTGGGGGGCTGTCGTTAGCTCAGAAGGCACTTCGTCAAGGTTTCTATTGGCCCACCATGAGACAGGACGTCATTAACTTAATCAAAAAATGTGATAAGTGTCAGAGGTTCGCCCAAATTCCACGTGCTCCACCAGCATATCTCCAACAAATGGTGAGCTCGTGGCCATTTGCAGTTTGGGGGATGGATCTGATCGGGCCCCTGCCAATGGCTCGTGAAAGATGCAAATATGTCGTGGTTGCGGTAGATTACTTCACCAAATTGGCAGAACCGAAGGAATTGACAGAAATCTCCATAACAAAAATTGAGAAATTTGTGTGGAGTAATATCATTTGCAGATTTGGGATTCCACAGCAAATCGTCACAGACAATGGGACCCAATTCAGCAGTGAACAGTTTCTCAGGTTCTGCAGCGATCTCAAGATCGTCAAAAGTTTCTCAGCAGTGGACCATCCATAAGCCAATGACCAAGTTGAAGCTGTGAACAAGATTATCAAGCAACATTAAGATGAAACTGGAAGCGAAGAAAGGAGCATAGGTAGACGAGCTTCAGAAAGTATTATGGTCTTACAGAACCACAGCTCGCAGTTCCACAGGTGAGACACCGTTCTCAATGGTATATGGGTCTGAGGCAATGATCCCAGCAAAATTAGAGGTCACCTTGCAACGAAGAGCGACCTTCAATCCAAATGATAATGATCAGCTACTTGCTACAAACTTAGACCTGCTTGAAGAAGCAAGGGAAATAGCTAGATTAAGGGTAGCTGGCTATCAGCAAAGAATTGCGAGGTACTATAACAAGAATGCTAGAATCCGCAGCTTCAGCGTGGGAGACTTGGTGCTGCGTATCATTTTGCCTGGAGCTTGCAAGCCCAATGATGGGTCTTTAGGCCCAAATTGGGAAGGACCCTACATCGTCAAGGCAAACTTGGGAAATGGAGCTTATCATTTGACCAACATGAATAAAGCTGAGGTCCCTCGAGCTTGGAATGCTGAACATCTTCGACCATATTATCAGTAACTTTATTTGTTACCCATTTGCAGATGTTGTAATAAGAAATGAAAGCTCTATTCTCCCCTATGAGGTGTTATCACTCCAAGACTATGGGCTCCGTGCTGACTAGCTCGCTGCTTACTTAAACTAAAAAGAGCCCAAAAAGCAAGCGAGATGACGACCCCTGCATAGCTCGCTATTATTAAAAAGAGCAAAAAAAGCAGATGACTAAGTGTCTCTGCATAGCTCTGTAAAAGAGCCCAAAAAGCAGGCGAGGTGACGACCCCTACATAGCTCGCTATTATTAAAAAGAGTAAAAAAAGCAGATGACTAAGTGTCTCTGCATAGCTCGCTAAAAGAGCCCAAAAAGCAGGCGAGGTGACGACTCCTGCATAGCTCGCTATTATTAAAAAGAGCCAAAAAAGCAAATGGCTAAGTGCCTCTACATAGCTCGCTAATTAAGAGCCTAAAAAACAGGCTAGGTGACGACCTCTCCTGCATAGCTCGCCATAATTAAAAAAGAGCCAAAAAAGCAGATGATTAAGTGTCTCTGCATAGCTCGCTAAAAAAGCCCAAAAAGTAGGCGAGGTGACGACCCCTGCATAGCTCGTTATTATTAAAAAGAGCCAAAAAAGCAGATGGTTAAGTGCCTCTGCATAGCTCATTAATTAAGAGCCTAAAAAGCAGGCTAGGTGACGACCTCCTGCATAGCTCACCATAATTAAAAAAGAGCCAAAAAAGCAAATGACTAAGTGTCTCTACATAACTCGCTAAAAGAGTCCAAAAAGCAAGCGAGGTGACGACCCTTGCATAGCTCGCTATTATTAAAAAGAGCCAAAAAAGCAGATGGCTAAGTGCCTCTGCATAGCTCGCTAATTAAGAGCCTAAAAAGCAGGCTAGGTAACGACCTCCTGCATAGCTCGCCATAATTAATAAAGAGCCTAAAAAGCAGGTGTGGTCAAGTACCCCTACATAGCTCATCAACATTCTAACTGGTTGATTATTTATATTTATAAGATTTTATTAACTGTTGAATTAAGCGATTGCTTTAATTATTATCATATTTCGAGCTCATTAACGATCAGCTCGCAAGAAATTTGATAACTCTAAAGTTGAAGATCACAAAATATGATATGACATATGCAATAGCTTAAATGCATTCAACACAGAAGAAATAATGAAAGAAATTTCATTAAGTATAAAAGTTGTGTACAAATTGAAATATGAAAGAATACAAGTGAAAAGAAAAGAAAACAAGCTCTTAATCCTGAGCTGGAGGATCTGGGCCTACTAAAAGTTCTTCATAAGAACGAGATACGCCAGAGGGATCGAGGTCAATAACGGGCTCAGTCTGGGAGGTCGTACCATAAGCTTCCTCTACTGAAGGAATTGGATTAACTAAGGACGAGGTAGCCCTTACTTTCAACTCATCTACGATTTCAAGTCCCATATCCCTAAAGATGGAAAAATCCATCTTCGGATGGGACGTCCACAGCGTGTAAAGAAAGTCGCGGCCTGTTTGATCCTCAGCCTCATCCCTTGCTTGAGCAACCTGCACTTCCAATTCTTGAGCAGTCTGCTCTCTGAAGACCGTTAGCTCTTCGAAGGCATTATCAGCGTGACGGTTAACGACCTCAGCTTCTTTCTTCATGGCTTCAACTCGCTGCTCCGCAGCCTCAGCCCGTTGTATGGGCTCCCCCACTTGTTGCCTAAGTACCTCAGCTCGATGCTCAGCCTCCTCAGCGCGTTTAGCTGCAGCTTCCATTTCATCAGCTCGCTTTTCAGCTTCCTCAGCTTGTTTCTCAGTAGCTTCAGCTCGCTCCACAACAGCATCAACCTGGCGATGAAGCACTTCGATCTTATCCTCTACTGTTGAAGCCCGCTGCACGTCCAGCTCAGCCCGCTGCTCAGACTGCCTTAGTTCTTCTTTCATTTTGTGAAGCTCATCCCTTAGTGTGACATGCTCATTTTTCATTTTCTTTAGAGCTTCCTCGAATGTTTGCCTCGCAGCATTCGCCTCAGCGATCTGTGCTTCCTGACCCTGTACTCTTCCTTCAGCCAAACGAGCTATCTCATCAGTAGTCTCCTCCAACTCGTTCTCCAACTCCCTTATTTGATCTTTGGTAACCCTCGTCTCCCTCCTCCGCTTCATTGCAGCAAGGGCGCCCTGAAAATGCTATGAGTTAATATTTGTTGAAATAAAGAAGTCAGCAGATAAGGAAAGATGACTTAACAACATGCAATGACGAGCTGCGAACTCGTCGAGATCCTCGCCCCTAAGGCACCTATTCTCCAAGACATTCGTATGAGTAAGCATTATTGTTGCCCAGTTGTCAAGGAAGGAAGTTAAATATCTTCCCCTAGGTCCAAGCTCGATGATTGGTCTTGTTGGCGAAGGGGTTCTCTCAGTCTCTGGGACATCACGCTCATCATCCCAGGAAGCACTACGCCGCGAAAGGACGGTACGATTAGTTATTCTTTTACTGGTACCAGCCTGGGCTGCCTGGGGAGCGACCTCTGACAGAGCTACCCCTTTTCCATGTTGAGAGGTAACTTCAGGAAGAATTTCCCCTTGTTGCGAGCTCTGAAACGGGACCAGCTGAAGGCCCACAAACACATTTGAAAGTGGCACCTCGCTAGGGGCAGCGACCGAAGGAGTTTTTGCCTCAGCAACAGTCTGTTTAGACCATTTTGATGGAGCAGCTGGAGAGGCTGAAGTTTCAGCTGGTCGCTTAACTGGAGTAGCTGAATGCGATGCAGCTTGGACAGGTTGTTGAGAAGGGAACTTCAAAAGAGCAAGTTTTCTCCTATTAGCTGGAACTCGTCCAGTGGAAGGGACAAGAGATGAAGAAGCAGCTCTTTGGGATGCGCCCGTTGCTGAAGTGGGAGCTGAAGCAGGTGTTGGAGCCTGAGGAACAACTGTATGATGAGGAGAGGGGGATGACTCGACTTGCACAGTGGGGGCTGCGCGGGTTCGAGCTGTTTCTGCCCGAACTGGAGCAGAAGCTGATGCTATCTTTGTTTGCAAGGAAGAAGTGCGAGCTGGAGTCCTTTCTGCTTGCACTGAAACAGGAGCTGAAGAAGTTTCTACCCGTGGGGTAATGACAGACAACTCGAAGACAAAAGGGAGCTCGCATTCTCTCATGTCCGATATGTCACTTTTGACATCGATTAGTGGAGAATCCTCCAAAGGAGCGAGGCGATAAGCTCTAAGAAGAGCATTATCAAATTTGGTGCTGATATTAGCCTCTTCTGATCGTGCAAGAACATCAAGAGCGCTTTTCTCCTTACTGCTGAGAGGAAATTTGTCTATCTTTAGATCTGCAAAGCAAACTGGTAAAAAAAAAAAAGTTTAGTTCGAAAATACTTCTCCTCTCATACTTGGCTCCACTTTAAAACTGAAGTTTTTGAGACGAGTAAGCGAAGGACATGAGACGAAAAACCAGTTTGTCTTATATGCCCCTACGTTAGACTTACCCTTTGCCTCTCCTTGGGGCAGAAGATCTTTGTATTCCGATTGATGAGCTGAGAGGTAGAAAATGCCGTTTGGTTTCTCCCCCTTCTTTGTACTCAGAGTCTTGATGAAGTAGAAGTTCTGAATTATTTTTGGTGTTAAGGGGTTTAGGCCATTTCGGAGAAAGGCTAGAGCCAACGAAGTCAGTTGCGAGTAGGAGTTCGGTGTTAATTGGAACAGTGCGAGCTGGACAGCGTTTAGAAATTTGATTATGTAAGAAGGAACTGGGAATCTCAGTCCGTGTTCCAAATGTTGGGTACTGACAGCAATATACTCGCTCGGAGGGTAGCCCACATGTTTCCTTGAAGTGGGGGACATCGCGCGACAGCCCCTGTGGATATGGAATTTAAGGACAATCCCCTCCAGTTCGAGGACCTTTATTATGGACGGGTAGCAAGCAAACGTTTCGCGAACACTCTTTACCTCCCCAGTTCGCTCTTGAGTTTCTGCTCGTCCCGCTCCAGCCGTTCTGCTAGCCTTACGAGCTCCACTTGAAGACATCTGTATAAAAGAATCATTTTCAGGACGCAGCGAATAGATTATTGAAACGCCAAAATATTTTCTAAGTTCCCTAGTTCACAGATCGCTCTTACAATGGGGGGCTCAATCTATGACGAAACGATCTGCGAGCTAGCATCCTACAGACCTAATTTAACAGTTAACATGCATAACAGGCCACAAACAACAGTAATCAGGTCGCAAATAAACATGCTACCAAATCAAACCAACAAAAGTTGAAAATTCATGTTCAACAGTAAAAGACTCAGAACAACAAAGGTTCAATGACTACATGTTATATTCGAACCATTTCAGACCCAACGGTGGCAAAATGCAAATACAAATACAATCATCTCAACAAAAATAAACCAAAAACTGAAAAGTTTAAAGGAAAAAGTTAGATGTTTACCTTGAATCCCTGATGGAAGTGTGAAAATGGCGATTGGAAGTGAGAAGTTTTTGATAAACTAGTGAGTTCTTTTAACTGGGTTGCTTGGTTGCCTGTTTGCTTCGAGAGAAAATGATAGATAAAAAAGGAAAAGTGAAGAGGCTCCACCAGTTATAAAGCAAACGAACTCAAACCCCAACCGTAGGATTTGTGTGTCGTATAACCGTCATAAATCCAACGGTGTAGCATGAGGTACGTCCTTGTACTCATGCAGCCGTCAGTTGAAAGATGTGCGCATTAAATACGCGTGTAAGGAACGTGCCAGCGTCGTTTCAGTTACCTCATGCATGACTGCCACGTGTCAAAACTGAAAAGACAGAATTTGAAAAGGCGCGAAGACAGTTATTCAAGTTGGCGTGCCAAAGAAGCCAGCTTTTACCAACGAGTTCGAGCTCCCAATTTGTAGAGCGAGCTGAGAGCTGGGGGGCTGATGTTATATGTATTTTTCGGACTCATTAAATAGGTTGGTAAAAGTCTAGCTTAGGCCCAGTAGGAGGCCCAATAAAGTCAACCAAAATGCAAAGGCCATCAGACGAGGCCCAGATATCAATTCCAGGCCCTGTGGGCTCTCCAGCTCGGCCCAACGATCTCCCCAGTTCACAGCAACGAGCTCGTCTTACAGCCAGGTCGCAGCTCGTTCCACCATTCACAATAAGTACAGCTCGCTATTTGCCTCTCAACGAGCTCCAACTCGAAACTGCCACATACAGCAGTTCGTCTAGAAGCGTAATTAATGCAGTATCTTCCAGAATAGGCAGTTGCCTAGTCCAATCGTGATTCTCTCTCCAGATATGGAAGTTTATTTAAAATCAAACTCAGTCAACATTATCTCGAGATATTTGGAACAGTTTCCTGATTTTATTCAAACATATTAGGAAGTGTAATTAATTCATGATTCTCTTCCTATTTCGTTATTTCCTGAATTGTAACGGTATCTCCCCTTTAAATAGGGGTTAAAAACCATTGTAAACGATATATACTGAATAATATACCGTCACTCTGCAAAATTTTAGAGAGACAGCCGTGGACGTAGTCACACTTGCTGAACCACGTTAAAAATCTTGTGCATTCCCTGTTTGATTCCTGGTTCTTTATTGTCTTGTTCTTGTTTTCTATGTTTGCTCACATTGATTGCAGGTATTGGGCATTGAATGCCCGTCGACTGAATTTCAATATCGACAGTTTCAATCCAACCAATACAAGAGCCATTCTTAGGAGCCACAAAACACTTGCAAGCATTTCTTATGATCATGCCAAAACCTATTTTGTTCGCATTGCTGAATAAAACAACATCAACATTTAACTTGAAATAGCCTTGATGAGGTTTAATCCAATAAATAGTACCCCTCAATGCCACAATACACATAATCTTTTAATATATATAGTTGGCATTTCTAGACGTTGAGAATTTAATTTTCATTATATATTTTAAAGTTTATGTGAGTAGTTATCTCTCGATTAATTTTGATAGTTCCAACGGCTTCCTTCGATGTGAATTTAAAAAAAAAAAAATTAAGAATTGAATTATATATATGAGTAATTTTACCATTAGTACTTCATAACTATTTTCAAGTTAGGGTGAACCAATTAAATTCATTCATCGTTTTCTGTTTCCTGAAATAAATTCTTCCTTGTATTTAATTCAAATGCAATTGATGAATTTGATTGGTTTGTCCTAACTTTTTAAAGTTATATATATTATTGTGACAGGAAGTTCCACATCACTCCTGAACGTTTAAGAGATACAGTTTAAATAGGACTATAAACCTTCAGCCATCAATATGCATTTTGGATTTGAAGTCCCGAAAGTAAAATCGTGAGAACGTTAGGCTAAAATGGACAATATATTGATGGATCATTTATAACATATTATCAATATGATCACGATGAGAAGGTGTGTTGTGACTAAAAGTCTCGTATCACTCTCGAACTTTTGCTAGATACAGTTTAAATGGGGCTATAGGTCTTTACCTATCAATATGCGTTTTGGGCATGAAGTCTCGAAAGCAAAATTGTGAGGCCGTTGGGTCAAAGAGAAAAATATGTTGATGAGTCATTTATAATATATATATATATATATGTAGGTTGCATTCCAATTATTAGTTTTCCATTTATGGGGCCTGAGTTTGAAAGACAAAAGTGTAGACAATTGAATTGGGCTTGAACAGTGATTTAATGGATATATACACGCAAGCCAGGTGCATTGAGATAATGGTGAGGGCAAAAGCTAGTTTGGTCGGCATGAAAAGCAAAAACCCCCGATGTAAGTAAAGAGAAAGAGAGTTGCATCGCAGTTGAAAGAAAAGGAGCAAAGAAGCGAACTAAAATGGACGACTGGGATTTGAGTGCGGAAGATTTGGATAACCTTGAAAAACAAGCCCTCCATCAGCTTGCTCTACGCCACAACCCCCAACCTTGTCCCTCTAATAAGGTAAAGCTCTCGCCTTTTCTTTTAAATTTCACTTTTTTCATTGTCTAGGGTTCGTTTCCTTCAAATGCTTTTACTTGTTATCTAACGTATCCCTCTTACTACTATGAGATGCCAGTGAATCTTGAAACATGGCAATGAATCAACTCCTCCTCCTAACATAGATATATTGTAAAATGGTACTCAGGTGCCGCCACCCTTCAGAAGTTTACCTGCATCAGTAGCTCTTCAACCCAACTCTGGTTGGTTTGTAATGCTCAATCTTCTCATTTTCCTCAACTCAATTGTTCGTTGTAATAAATATTGTGATTGTAGATGGATTGTACCACTGACTCTAGGCCCTCTCTCCACTATAAGGTGATTCTTCTAAGCACCAATTACCAAAGCACTCTGTCAAATTTCTCCTTCATGCTACTGGTAATATTGCTGCAAAATTTTCATATGACCCGGTAATACCTCTCCTTCTTTCCCATTATCTCTATATCTACCACTTTCTCATTTTAACATTTTATTTCTATATTTATTTTTATTTTGAGCCAGGTGATAGTAGCCGCTGTCCGCAAGATCCCTAAAGCCACATGGAATGCAAAAGAGAGGTGTCTTTCCCCACCATCCCCTCTTTCAATCGCCTCCACTATAGTATTATGGTTGTATGGTTTTGCATACTTGCCCCAACTTTCATGAGACTTGATCCTTGTTGTGATGTAATGTCATAAAACTGCAGATTATGGATTTTCCCAGTATCCTCTTTATCATCAGCTGAAACAGCTCTAAGCGAAATATCTGGTTACAATGTTGAGGTAGTAATTTATGCATCTTTTTGTCTATATGGTGATTTAATCTAATCTCAATATTCTATGGATTGTATTTGCTGTTTAAGATAAAATGTTTTGTGTTTGAATTTTGTGTTGTTTTTTCAGGTAGAGAAGTTAGATCCCTTGGTTCAACGTGCTCTAGCTGCAGCATCTGCTGCCCCTGATCTCCGAGGTAAAGGCTGATTTTTATACAAATTGTGAATATGATGGATGTGTCACTTAATTGCTTTTGCCTCTATTCCTGTATGTTTTTTCTCAAGTCTTTTTCCTCTGTAATGCTGCTTCTAAGTCATTAATATTAATATTATTATTATTATTATTATTCGAAAAGTCTTACGTCATTATTGTTGGTTCATATTTTTAAATTATTTGCCCCTTTTGTACAAGGCCAATATGACCAGATACCTAACTTCATTGAATCGAAGCTTCTTCCATTCCAGCGGGATGGTGTGAGGTATGTAGCAATTTTATGACTCATTTCTTATAAGATCATTGTTTTGTTACATGTATTGAACACTATAGCTATTTTATAATATTAGACATTTGGTATATCTTAATTGCTCATATTATAATGGTACTGCAAAGTCTATTAAGCATTTTGGTTCTTTCTCAAGGTTTGCATTGCAGCATGGCTTGCGTGTGCTCCTAGCAGACGAAATGGGACTAGGAAAGACGTTACAGGCAAATAATTATTTATCTGGCTTTTTTCAATTTTTTCAATGCCTTGTATGCCAAGCTATATAAGACTCTCACAATTACACTTTACTAGCTTCTCACAAGAGCACTTGTTTACCAACTGTCCAAAATAATATCCGGCAATATCCTTTTAGAGTTTAGCAAATGGTAATTGTATACTGCTGTTTAATGGATGATTGTATATATTCATGTTTTCATAGGAATATCAAATTATGTTTTTGCAGGCTATTGCTGTAACTACCTGCGTTCAGGAATCTTGGCCTGTTCTTGTACTTTCGCCATCCTCCTTACGTTTGCATTGGGCTTCAGTAAGTACTGTGTCATCTTGAAAATTTTTGGTTTTCAACAAACTTATGTCACCTACTTATTTACATATGCATTTACTCTGTTGCAGATGATTCAACAATGGCTAAATATCCCTTCATCAGATATAGTTGTATGTTAACCTGCAGTCCTTGGTTGTTGTTGTTTGAATTTAAGCTCAGACTTATCACTTCTATGCCTTTTCAGCCTTGTGACTTAATTTTTTTGTTCTGCTGGCTCATTTCTTATTTCCTAATAATTTGTGCTGTTAACAGGTTGTTTTGTCTCAATCAACTGGTTCAAATAGAAGTGGATTTTCTATAATATCTTCAAACACCAAGAGTAGCATTCATCTTGATGGATTGTTTAATGTCATCTCCTATGATGTGGTTCCTAAGTTGCAGAATACATTAATGGAATCTGATTTTAAGGTAACTATGCCAAATGTTCTGAAACTTAGTACTCTATTATTATAATTGTTCAGTTTTCTTGAATATTCCGCCCTTAAGAGAAACTAGAGAGGTTATAACCCAAAGGAATAGGGTAAAACCTGATGACTGGTGGACATCCTTCTAGATTAAGTGATGATTGATGATCTGTGAAGTTTAAAAGCTGAAAGGTAAGACTGTTAAATGAACAACTATGATTTAGTTTGCTAAGTGCTTTAGGTTGTAAGAACACATGTCAAAAAGACAATTGAGTTAGCCCAAATAACGATTTTGATTATGTTGTGGAAGAGTGTGTGTATTAATTAAGGTCAATAGGACAGCAAGGCCGTACCTCATTTCCATGTTAAACTTGTTACGGTGTAAGGTTGTACAACTTATGATATACTTTGTTGTGCCTGAAATTAAAAATTTTATTGGACTCATTTTGCTAAAAAAAAAAAAAAAGAGTTTTTCTTTTCTTGTTCTTCTCTTTTCTTTATTTGGTTTGCTGCTTTTGTTTTTTTGTGTGTGTGTGTGTATGTGTGTGTGTGTGTGTGAATTTGTGGCTAGAGTTGCACATGAAACTTATATGGTTTTAACATGATATATTTTTATTCAGATTGTGATTGCAGACGAGTCACATTTTCTTAAAAATGCTCAAGCAAAGAGGACAACAGCTACCCTTCCAATTATTAAGGTGTTTCTCTCTAGATAAATGGTGACTAAATTCTTGCATCTGCTTCTTTTGGTCTCAGACTATGTTCACAGATGAATATTATTCTATATCCTGAGGTTTTCCCAAAAGTATTAAAAAAAAAAAAAAAAGGACAGGCCTCTATAGACTGATTGGTTATAGTTCATATGAATGCAAGTTTCATAACTGCACAAATGGCAAGTTTACTGAATATTTAGACGAAAATTCATGTAAAGTTCATAAATGAAATCATATTTGCATGGTCTTTTTTTCTTTTTGTCAAATTCAAAGTGGTTAAATTAAATCATCCTATTGATATAAAAATTAGATAGGCTTAATCACATAAAAACATGCAGAAAACGCAAAATATTAGGTTATGGCTCGCTAACACCCTTTCACTATTTTGCATATTTGTTAATATTATTTTTTTGTTTGGACTATTTTCTGGTCAATAATGCAATAGTTCTGATAGAATGTTTACAATTACAGAAAGCTCAGTATGCTATACTGCTTAGTGGAACTCCTGCCTTATCTCGGCCAATTGAGCTTTTCAAGCAGGTACTTATTAATGCTAGTTTATAAAGCATGAAAAATTAAATGTATGTTTATGTCACATCTTCATTCTTTTGTGGAAATTGTGTGTACTTGACAGCTTGAAGCCTTGTATCCTGGTGTATATAAAAATGTTCATGAGTATGGTAACCGATATTGCAAGGGTGTAAGTTACAATTCACTGGGGTTGTATAATCTATTTCTTTTTTGTTTCACTATAATGGCTGCCATATTTATTAGTGAACTCTATTTTAATATGTCAGGGAGTATTTGGAATGTATCAAGGTGCAAGTAACCATGAAGAATTGCATAATATGATGAAGGCAACAGTGATGATCCGCAGACTTAAAAAAGATGTCCTTTCTGAGCTTCCTGTGAAGCGTAGGCAGCAGGTAGATAATTCTATTTAGTTCTCAGGTTATAAATGAGCATTATATTCTTGCCCAAACAAAGAAGTGTAGTATGAAGGTATGTCTGTTCTTGATCACTCAGCTCATTGAGAGCTTTGACCTAGCAGCAACTGGGTGCATTTGAGAACTGTTGTGAAACTTATGTGACTGGAAGAACGTTTTCCGAGTTAGCATAATTTGTTAGACCATAACTTCCAGTCTAGTTAATATATGATGGCGTTAACTTGTCAGAGAAAATTATGCTTACAGTACTATGTATATGTACACATAGTCACTATGAATTTGGAATTGGGTTAATTTTCACTTTTCTTACATGTTTTAGAAACATTGTTAATTGATTCTCAGGTCTTCCTGGACTTGGCTGACAAGGATATGAAACAAATAAATGCTCTATTTCGTGAGGTAAGTTAACTCTTCCATGGTTGATTTTTAATCAAATGTCTTTTGTTAAAGTCAGTTATAGATCTTTTGGAAAGTTAAGATTTTTATGAAAAAAAGGGGCCATTGGCCTCATAAGTATATCTAACTATTTTAACAAGTTTGGGTGTTATCATTGCAGTTTTAAGGTAACTTGTGATTGTCAGGATGTCAAAGAGGCTGAATGGTCTCACAATTTTCTAGAGTAAGTTATGACTAATATCAGTCTGTCTTTTGTAGTTGGAGGTAGTGAAAGGGAAAATTAAGGCTTGCAAATCAGAAGAGGAGGTTCAATCGCTTAAGTTTGTTGAGAAACATCTTATCAATAAGGTATATGTATATGTTACACACAACATAGAAACTATTTGCCAGAGTCTGTTACAACCGTTATTACCATTGGCCGACATGAGTTTTCTTAAATTCAGAGTGATAGGCTGTAATGTCCTGCTTTTGTAGGACTTCCGAATCATACTCATGTACTCTTTAGTTTTTTCTTTATAATTTGTTTAGTTAACTTAAAATTCTCATGATTTCCTCCTTTTCTTCTCTTTGAAACTCTGTATTGAACTCCAGATATACACCGATTCTGCTGAAGCTAAAATCCCAGCAGTCCTAGATTATCTGGAAACCATCATTGAGGTACTTTCTTTTAATCCCATTATTATATCATCTCATTCTTTTTAGTGCATAGCATAGATCAATGTAACATGTTTATGTATGATGATTTTGGAACAAAAGATGACATTGGAACCTGGTGATAAGCACAATTATGCTCCTTCCTAGCATTAGGAAGTGACCACAAAACCATATGCTATTTTTAGGCTGCCAATGTTTTTTAAGTTCAAGTGTTGCGTCCAAAAATTTGATTTATACAATTGTAGAGCCTGTGATAATTTGGAAAAAGATGTGGCAGACTTGATGTTTCCTTTTCCTTCTATTATATTTGTTCTATTTCTGGCATCTGATTTGAAGCCTGTTGACAAACTTGCACGGAAATTTAGAATGAGATCTATCGTTAAGCCTATGACAGTGTTGACTTTGGTTCTGGTGGTCTGCCTTGTTTTTAAATTGTTGACTGAACTACCTCATAGTGAGTGAATTTATTTCAGTCTATCGACCATATAATGTTGCCTTACACGTAACTTTGCGTATTTGAATTTAAGTCATGGCATATCTGTTTTAGTTGTGGTTGACTAGCAGTATTCTCAGGATTTTACATGCACTTTGATATCTTATTATGGATTTTGTTTGCATATGATACTCTTTACAAGTCCTAGCAATCTTATATAATGAATGAAATACTGCAGGCAGGCTGCAAATTTCTGATATTTGCGCATCATCAGTCCATGCTTGATTCAATACATCAATTTTTTGTTGTAAGGCTCCTTAATTTGTGTGGAAATTTTCTCAAGATAGATCCACCCTTTTAAACTTTTCCAAACAACTTTCCAGAAAAAGAAAGTGCGTTGTATTCGGATTGATGGTGGTACCTCTGCAGCCTCCAGGCAGGCTTTGGTTACTGATTTTCAGGATAAAGATGATATTAGGGCAGCAGTGGTATGATGTCCTCAATTTTTTTACTTCTCTCTCGTTCTTCTGTTGGATTAAACTGAAAATATAACAATTTCAGATGTAACAGCTGTGGTTTGATTCTGAAGTTTGGTCTTTTTGAATGTCATTTTGCAGCTATCTATAAAAGCTGGAGGTGTTGGGTTAACTTTAACTGCTGCAAGTACTGTTATCTTTGCGGAGTTGTCATGGACCCCAGGTGACATAATTCAAGCTGAAGATCGTGCTCATAGGATAGGCCAGGTGAGCAGTAGATGCAACTAGTGGTCTATGGCTCTATGCTAGTGTTGATAACTTGTTATGCGATTCAAACTTCTGGTTACCTGTGTGAGGAGATATACACTTACATTATTCATTATCCTAGGTTTGTTATTAGGGAAAAGCTGTTGCATTATCATAACCTATGTTTTTGATGTGTGTTGTTCGTGTTTGTAGGTATCTTCAGTAAATATATACTACCTGCTAGCAAATGACACAGTTGATGACATAATATGGTATGATCCTGTGTAGTTCATGTTCTTAGGATTCTATTAGTATGTTCTTGATGATTGTAATCACCAAACCTACTGTTTCTGTTCAGGGATGTTGTTCAGAGCAAGTTAGAAAACTTGGGACAGGTATGCTGATTTCTTTCTGCCCCGCTCCTCTTCTTTCATAGGGAGACCTAGGTTTTTTCTAAGACAAGGAAAAATAGGAAAATGAATTTGACATGCATGAACCATATTGATTTAGTTGTTTGCATTCAAGGATTCCTGGTTGATTGTACCATTTTCTGGTATTTTGTTTATTGAACAATCAGATGCTTGATGGGCATGAGAATGCCTTGGAAGTCTCAGGCAGCCAGCCGAAAAGCAGCCCAGCAAAGCAGAAACATAGCCAGCCGAAAAGCAGCCCAGCAAAGCAGACAACACTCGACTCTTTCATGAAGCGCTGTAAAAATGCAGATGACTCTGAAGATCAGCCAAAGCTCAAATTCCAAAGACGCCACTAAGTCCATATTTTACCGAATGTTGATGTAGTTTCTGACAAGTACAGGCCCATGTAAATTTTGCGAATTTAGTAGTTCTGAGGGCAGTAACCAGTGAAAAACATATGTGCATTTTGTAATGTAATATTATCAATCAAAGGCTTGTGCCCGAATCCTGTGTGTTTCGTGCTTGGAATAGTAGCATAGAAATTACAAGTTATTGCAGAAACAGGCTAAGACGAACGATTATTGAAAAAGCAAGAAAATTTTACTAATTATTTACAATTACAGTGTTAAAAGAAGGATGCAACAATGCATAAAAGAAGGTACTACAAAGATGCGGGAGTTAAGTCGAAGTCAGTGGTAGTATTAGGTGGAGCAAGAAAAGTAGCGACAATGCCACCCACATCTTGCAAACCAACCCCTATGAAGAGAGGATTTGGTGGAGTGTCATCAAGAGAATTAGATAGCCTGACATTTGGACCATTTTTGCATTTGCCCATGCACTTGCAGGCAACAACATCCACATCAATAGTGAGTCTCCGAAACTCCTCCAACAAAGCCCCACCTCCTGAGTTCTTGCACTTGTTGCCCATGCACACTTGTATTGTCTTGCAACTAGTACTAGTAGTCTCTTCATTCTCTAGGTCTACCTCTAAGCTTCTTTGTAGAGCGTCCAGCCTATGCTCCTCCTCTTCACAATGGCTTTTGAGCTTGAGCTTGGCCTTTTCTTGTTTCCTTCTTCTCTTCAATTCCTTCTCCTCTGCTTTCAACTCTTCTAGCTGTTTCAACAACACCTCTGATGCTTCCTGCACACAACCACCTCCAAACTTATATAAACAATTCAAAATTCATTCTTGCAAGAATAAACATATTATCACTTTTTTATTCAATCCAAATACATACCGAGATCGTCTTGCCCCGGACTTGGGCGGGCAAATCATGATCGTGATCAAGAGTTAAACCCAGGCCTGAACACGTGGAGAGATCCTTGGACAACCCTTTAAGCAATTTGAGCTTCTTCTTCAAAACCACCTTCTCTTTCTTCTTCTGCTTCCTGGCCAAATCGTCAATACAGTCCTTCATCATAAAAACTCTAGCTTGCAGGGTATCCGTTCCAGCGCCGGATACGCAGGCGACTTGTCTGAATGCCTCCATCGCTGAAACTTCCACCCCCCCAACACCAAAAATAATATTCCAACTTGCTTCTTTGCTTCCTTATATATATATAGAGGCAACCGAGTAAGCTCACGCGGATGCTTCTCATTGGAAGAAGGTGACGTGGCTTATGCTTTATTGGGTGTTCTTATGACGCCTCGTGGGCGGTATCAGTTAGCCACGCTTTTTCTTAATTCGTGCATGCGTTTCCCTCCCATCTCAGCCATTGCTCTTGATCCAACGGTTTTTTAACGACACGCCGGTGACACGTAAGATGCCACATGGGCAAACGGGGGAAAGGTAGTTTTTATCAGGAGCCTACAACATCTGACTGACTCTCTCTAATCAGTCTTCCTGTTGAACGTTGAATCCTCAGTCAAAGGTCGTCTGAATGAATTTTTCAGTATTGTCATTATCGTGATTGGTTACATTAATGGCCACAATTTAAACGATGCAAAATTCAAGTTGATACAGCAACAGCTTTATTCATCATAAGATAAGAGTTGCACTTGTATGATTCTTGGGTAAAAATGAAATGATGCATTTTGCCTGACAATTACTGACATTGAGTTTGTTACAAGCTACCATTTGCTATTTCAAAATTCCAACCACATCCCATATCATGCATTTTCTCTAAAACTATTACAACAAAAACAACATAAAGAAAACCTCCATCAGGCACCTCTGTATCATCTACTGTAACAGATTCTGCATTTGCTTTCATGATGATGGTATGCCTACCAACAGCTCCCTAGATCCCCCAAGCTGTCCTGGTACACGCTGCCTAATCTCTTCGAAAGCACATAATGTTTCTGAATCAAGACCTCCGGCAAACTGCACATACACCAACGCCATAATTGAGTCAGAAGCAACATGAATTGGCCTTCATTCATTCATGTTCATGTTAGTCTTTAAGTTCTCAACTTTATCAGATTATTTTTTAAGGAAATTTCTGCCTTCCAATCAATTTAAAACATAGACTTTCAAGATACACCAAATTGTTACCGCCTACTAATCAGATTCTGATCACTTTTGCAACAACTCAGATGGTTCTGTTCACCTTGCCAATGCTACCATGTCAGAAAAAGGAAAACCAGATATGCTTATCACGAATGGCCTCCCAAGAATCTAGTATCGTTTGCAGAATATGTCGGTGCAAGAAATCAAACTATAGTAATACTATAGCAGCAAAAGACTTGAGGATCACCTGGTGAGCCCTGTACGCAAAATGCATGCCTTGAAGCAGCAGAGCTTCTTGAGTTGATTCTCTATCTGAATTGCGAACCAATTCAAGCTCCATTGTCACTCTCTTCATGTACATCTGGGCCAACTTCATAGAAGCTTGCTTTATCTGCATGATATTAAGAATGACTCTTTCAATACAAATTGTTACAAGCAATCACATAAAGAGCTAAGTGCTATTCAAATAAATCACTTACGCTGCGTTTGGTACACCGGATTGGATTGGAATAAAATGGATTAGATTGGATTGAAATGAAAAATCACCATCTCATGTTTGGTAGAACCTAAGATTGGATTAAAAATGATCCCGTATTATGTTTGGTATAGATTGAGATTGGATTGGAATACAATTAATTTAAAATTTTTATTATATAAAATTAATTTTATAAAAAATCTGAAAAAAAAAAAAAAAAACAAACAAACAAACATCTCCTCCCACAAATCAAATCCCACAATTAATCAATATCATCATCTCCCACAATTCAACATCATCAACACACAATTCATCAATATTATCCATCAATTCATCACAATTATCATCTCCCACAACAACATCAACACATCATAAAATTAACCAAAAAAAAAACCAATCAGGTTCTGATGGTTCTGGGTTCGATCGTCAAACCCAGAATCATCTGGTTTTGGGTTCCCACCTGGTTCTGGGTTCATCAAACCCAAAACCCAAAACCGGGCTCTAGGTTCGACGACTCAGAACCACACCCAAACCAAGTCGGGTCACAACTCAAAAAGGTTAAAAAAAAAAAGAAATGGAGGAGGAGATGACGAGACGATGAGCAGTGGTGGTGGTGGATCGGCGTGGTGGAGAGGAAGGAGAGAAAGAACCTGTGATTCTGTGGAGAGAGAGAGAGAGAGGGTGGGAGAGGATGAAATAAAAAATAGAAAAAAAACTGGAATCCCATGAGATTGGGATTTTGGAATGACATGGGGAAGGGTTTGAATGATATATCCCATGAGCATGGGATTGGAGGGGAACTTGGGAATGAAATGTCCATTCCCATCAGCGGCTCCAAATATGAGATATGGAAGAATAAGAGAAAATGAATCCCAATTCCATCCCAAATCTCACCTACCAAACATACCCTTAAAGACTTAGATTTCAATTTGATAGCATATATATACTTTTGTCCATTATCAAACCTCTACAAGAGTCTTAACAAGAACATACTTTGCTCACAATTCCCGAATCAAGCATCCAATCAACTGGAATCTTGCAGTCTTGATAAGAGCGCATAGCTGAATTTCTCAATTTTACTAGCCTCTGTATGCTCCTCTCAGACCTTGCACGAAGAGAAGAGGAGACAGATGAGTTAATTTTGAACACTAGAAATGACAGTAACAAATATCTCTAGAGAAGAATATATAACATAATCCTTACTTGTCCAGTAAACTGGCCATCTTCTTCAAAGCTGCTCCACAAGGGATATTAGCATCGTCCTTATAGGAAGAAATCTCACGCTCCAACAGTTTAAGGTCTCGATATTCAATAGCTGCTTCTCTAATGGCATCAGCTTTCCGTTCTGGCCAATTGAAATGCTTTAACACAGCCCGCTCATCAGCCTGCAGAAGATAGGAATACAATCATACAAAGTATATTGGATCACTAATATGCCACCTGATTTTACAAAATACCCCCACGGCCTCACTTGAATTTTTGGCTAATCATAAAACTTTTTCTCTGAAAAAAGAATGCATTATCGTATCTTAATCCAGAATAGAAAAGAAAAGTAGAATATTGTCCTTCAAGATGGAAATTAGCATTCTTCAACAGAGACATCAAAATCAATATTACAAGAACTCCGGCCTAATGAAGACATAAAAGAGGAACCAGAGTTAATC
Source organism: Litchi chinensis (assembly GCA_019925255.1). Classification (NCBI taxonomy): domain Eukaryota; kingdom Viridiplantae; phylum Streptophyta; class Magnoliopsida; order Sapindales; family Sapindaceae; genus Litchi; species Litchi chinensis. The sequence continues at coordinate 246,904 of CM034461.1, forward strand.
TACAGATTACCATAGGCTGTTAGCTCTGGTTCCTCATATATACCATAAACAATATAAATAACGTCCATCATCCAAAAACTGGACATGCACTATTCTAAAACACTGTGATAATGTTCAGTTTTACCATGAAACTGGAAGATAATCACACAAAGGCCGTTTAGATATCTAGTTAAGATATTACAATTTGGACCTAGAGATGCAGTTAGAATCTTGGACGTAAATGAAATTCTGAGTTCTCGTTCATGGACTTTCAATACAAAGTGATCCAGCTACATGTTAAAACAGACGTGAAAAGGGTTTAGGAATTACCAAAGACGAAAGTTCACCGTCAAGCCAATCCACGAATTTTAGAACATCTTCTATATCTGTATAAGCTGCAGCAAGCACTTTCTGGATAAGACTGTTGACGAAATCTCCTTTGGTTTCAATGTCCGCCTTTATCTAGAATTGTGAAAAAATTCAAACTTTAAAACCAGGCAGATCAACAGAGATAAACCAAGAAATTGTCAAAAGGAAAACCTCAAATTCTTACAGCCAAAAGATGTGCTGAACGATTTTGAATTTCACCAACTATACTACTGTGACCACTAAAAACTGCTGGTTTATCACGATTCAGATGGTCTTTCTTCACCTCCTGCTTCGTTAATGAGTGATAAAGCTGCACAATCGAAGGAGCCTTTTGAGTGGTGGCAGCTGCTCTGGCTAGAGGCCGCAGTGGGGGTGGTGGTGGTGGTGGCACTGAAGGACAAGCTGGGGGTTTCCTACCTACATCAGCAACAGGTTTTGAAATGGGGCCCGATGGTGGTGGCTTAATACTACTTGCCTCAGTAACTCCCTCCTTCCTTTCCAATTTGTTAGCTAGGAGCTTTTGAATGTCCTTGAATTTGGGGCTCTTATGCTCTCCACCTACTGCCTCCCACTTCTTCCAAAACAAGAAATGCAAATCACAACACTCATTCAATCCTTCAAACCATGACAACTTATAAGAAATAAATCAAACTCATTAACAATAATGATATTCACCTGCTCATGACTGCTAAGAGCAGCTATCCTGGCTTCAGAAGCAACAAGATCCTCAACAAGCTTCTGGTTCTGCTTCTCCAATTCAGCCTTCAAGGTCTGTGCTTTATCCAACTCTTCCTTCAAAGATAAAACCTCAGACTGCAAATCCTTAACCAAATTCTCACTCAAAACCAGCTTCTCCTCCAACTCTTTCTTCTTCTTCTTCTGCTCATCATTCTCGTTCTTCCTCCTTGAACGACCCAAGACTTTGACCTGGTCAGCCTTCTGAGAGGAGGAATACTCTGGAGATTTGGGTTTGTTTAGCACCAAAGACCTCCTGCTCTTTATAGCAGCACTGTTGCTGCTCTTCACATCTGGGGACAGAGGCTTTGGTCTCGCTTTGAGTGCAGGTGATAGTGACACTGATGACACACCTCCAACACTTGCATGACCTTCCGACCGCTTGGCTCTGAAACGAGATGGGGTTGCACTGGAGTGTGACACCGTAGTTGTTGTTAATGTTGTGGGGGGTGGTGTTTCACGATGCTGCTTCATGGTCTTGGTCTTTGAGAAAAAAACTCTAGCTGAAAATGCAAATAGACCAAGTTAATGCAATTGAATGATGATGAGAATATTGGGATTTGTCTCGATTTTCTATTACTATATAAAATATTATTTCCCTATTTTAGACGGATTTGTATCATTATTTATATTTCCTTTTATTTTCTTTTAGGATTTGTTGCCCAAGAAAGTTCGAATTATTTTAGATTTTTATTACTTTATGAAAATTATTATCTTTTAGGATTCTACCTAAGACTTGTTTCTTAGGAAAGTTACAGCTAATTAACTATAAAAAGGAGATTAATTTGGGGTTATTATTATGATTTAGCTTATAGAATATTAACAAAATTTTGTAATTTGCAAGTCAGGTATCTTTCGATTTCTTTCTTTTTTTTAGTATTTTTGCTTATAATTATTTTGATTAGAGTTAACTCATTCTATGATATAATTTTAGAGGATCAATGTATCCTTTTCGTGAGCGGGCTAATTCATTATTTTCTTTTGGTTCTTTTGAGTATTCTTATTTGGAAGCATTTGGGTTAGAGTCAGGTCATTCTATGATGTGATTTTAAAGGATCGATTCACTCATTCTGTAGACGGATTGATTCATTATTTATCATATCTTATGGTGCAAGTTAAGGTAGCTAGGATTTGTTTTGGATCTATAGTTAGGCCCCCAACAATAGTTAACATCGGAGGATACTTCTGTTAGGTTGGATTTGTCTAGACTTTTTATTCATATTTAAAATATTATTTCTTTATTTTAGACTTTAATAATATTTCTTTATTAGTTGGATTTATTTCCTTTTAAGTTTTTATTTCCTTAAGTTATTTAATTTATTTAAGGTTCTATTTTCTAACCAAAACTTATTTCGTTGAAAAGTTAGAATTAGTCAGCTATAAATTAGTTTATGGTTGTTTGGAATATTAATAAAATCTTACAATTTGCGAGAGAAGTATCTTCTTATTTCTTTCAGCTTTTTTGGGTATTCTTGCATGGGATTGATTGGGCTAAAGTTAAGTAATTCTCTCATCTAATTCTAGAGGATCAATATACCCATTTTGTTGGCAAGTTGGTTTATGTAGTGGTCAAAATTTGCATGGTTCAAATTATCGAGCCTAAATATTGATTAGGTTGAATCCGAAAACCCATAGATATAACTTAATCAGTCCACGACCGATAAAGGGAATTTCCTATGTTGAATGAACTTCTATATTGGAAATAGATATGAATGAGGAAAGCATCTAGAAAATCGTTTAAAGGATATACTATCTTTACCTTTAAGACAATTTATTTCTTGATTAATCACTCATCTATTTCCTTATTTGATTCCATTACGATTTCTATGAATCTAGGGGTTCACATATATAAACAACGGGCTTTAACATAGAACGAGGGGGCAAGCATGACTGGCTGCATCAACACGCATGTTCAGATGACCAACTCCCCC
>CM034461.1:250417-261407 GCA_019925255.1 Litchi chinensis
TAGTCTAATATCGAATGTCGAAATTGACATGATTTTGATCCCATCATTCACCTTATATCCTGTGTAGATTAGGGCTTCACTAGTTAGACAAAAAAAGTAATTTTCAGCTTATGTTAAAAGAAGTTACTTTCCCGGTCATCATCATTAAGTATTATTCTTTTTTGATATGGAATGCATTGGAAACACTGACTAGACCATTGTGATTTATTGAATTACCTTAAAAGCCTTATTAGCAAGAACTATAAGTATAGAACTCATATTTATCTGCAATTGCAGCTTTAAAACCCTGCATTTTGAAAACTTGAATACCTAACCTGGACTCTTTTTCCTACTTTGCAGTTGTTCTCTCCAAGCTTTGTCAAACAGCCGAAGGAGATAGAGAGGCTTCTTCCTGAATGTCCCCATAAGCTTCTTACTGAACTTGAGATCAATGGCTTCTACGGTAACAAGCATGAAGTTGAGCTCTTGAAGTATTTGCTTGAGAATTCAGTTGCACTCAAAGTACTTGCTGTCACTCCATGCCAGAAGGTTTTCAGAGGCTTTAACAACTGGGTTTGTGAGAAAAAAACCTCACACTACATATCAAGGAGGAATAGTTTTTCAAATTGGCTTCACGAAGTAGTCCCCACGACTGTCCGCCTAGAAGTTTGGTGAACTGTTGTGGCTGAACCAAGTCAGCACTTCGCTGTGGTTGTAGTTGTTTTGTTGTCGATTCTGTAGAAATATCCAGTGCAACTAAGGTTATGTGCACAGAACAACAGAATACATATAATCCGTCCTTGTGTCACATGGTTGAATGAATCAGTTTATAAATGTTACATGATCTTTTACATTAAATCCCTTGAGTTCTATGGATGTATGCTGTCGATTTTTGTGAAAGTTACAATAATTTGATACTCCAGTCATCCTAGAATGTACTTTGATATGATTATCACATGAATCACCTTCAAGGAAGAGTAGATACCTTTCAAATCAACTGGTCAGCCGCAGACTGATCAGTTGTTTTGAATGCGCTGGAATTTCGTTTCATATGTTAGTCATAATAATTGTGATGCAAATTATTGGCTGTGATGGATGAGAATCTGAGTGATGCATTTGGCAATATTGTAATGTAGTAGTTGAAGGATGTTGCCATCTCAACATCCGAAAAGCTCTATTCAACAGCCTGTTTCCTTTTCATGTTTCCATTCATCTTTTTTTGAAAAAACAAAAAATATTATAATATTTTCGTCGTCTTTCTATTTGTAAACTAAGAAAGAGGAATCAAATTTGGAGAGTATTTCAAATTCTATTCATTCTAATTGCAGTTAATTCAAGGTGATGTATGGTTTTATTATATATAATATGATATGATATGATCGTTAGCATTGCTTGAAGTGGTACTGGTGGAGACAGCCATTGTTGTCACGTACTCGTCGGCACACACATCATATGTAATCCCTTGACTCTCTACCTACTAAAAATAATTTATCAACATACAGAGTCAGATAACTCAAAAAGGAAGAGAAGGAGAAATAATTGATTAAATTAGTGTTTTTCCAACTACTTCGTGGATTTGTTGAATTGTCCTGCCATAAGATTTTGTAATATTTGTGGTGACTTGTGAGTACATTTTACTCCTCAATAAGTTGAAAATGTTGAAATGCCAAACGTGTACGTATTTATCGTGATATGCTTAGTGGCAATGATTACCACAAATGGAACAGACTGATTTGAAAATCCACTACTTCTTATGCAATTTTGCAGTTGAAAGCAATAACACTGACGACGATGCATGGGACAATTAAGTGGAGGTTAGGAGTAGTTATAAAGAGATAATAATGGAAAAGGCCAAGTCTGAAATCTCACAATCAAACCAACAAATGACACTCCATAGTTATAAAGAGATAATAATGGACAAGGCCAAGTCTGAAATCTCACAATCAAACCAACAAATGACACTCCACTTGATGCGAAGTGGCAACTAACCAACACCCCTTTTTTGTATACATTCACGATCAAGTAAATATATATATATATATATATATCAAGCATTACTTCAAAGGGAATCCCCACTACATTTTGCATCCTCTTTGTTTCATTAATTATCGACTACAAGCGTGTTCATCATTTATATTCCACACAAAATATCATCATCATCTCAACTTCTCAGAGTCAGAGACACCAATTTCCGATAGTTGAAGGTATGTGCCTTAATAATTCTCTATCATTGTCTACTATTTCTGGTCTAGCGGTTTTTCTCTGTATCGATATTTTAAGTTCCAACTAGGTACATTTTGTCTTAAATGATGCATATTAACATTTGTTATATCTTGAAAGAAAATTTTTGTTGTCTCTCTACTGTTGTCTGGAGGCTGCATAGGCAACTAAAATAGCTTTAATGATTTGCCTTTGTTATTAATTGACAATATTCATTGAAAGAGAGTAATCAATCCCTTCCAAGTTAGATTAGCATGTTTGTTTTTGTAAGATACACTTTGATTACAATTTGTTGAGTAGGCAATAGGAGTCGAGTGATGATAAGGTGGTCCTGACTCCAGAGGGTGTTGTAGTGAGACCAACATGTGATTGAAAACCATCATGAGCCATATATGAAAATGAAACAAACCAAATTTTTATATTCAGCTCACATGTAGCATGTAGGTGTTAACATTAAGTTCATTCAAGTTTCAGGGGTGACCACCGTCATTGGTTTTGGATCGGTAGACATAACATATCAACAATGATATGTGCTTTTCAACTATCTTCAATGTCCTGATTGTATGACCAAGAGAAATGATACACATGAACTGTCAGTATTGCATTAACTAGGTAACATACCCCGTCCATTACGCAGCCACATTACTTGCCTCACTTTATCATTCAATAACGTCACCTATATAAAACATCCTAAGTATTACAAGAGCAAGTGAATAATTTGAAGACACTTGAGTTTAAAAAATTTCAAGAATTTCTTCACTTTATTACATGAACAAGAATCAGATTTCTTGTTAAAGTTAAAAGTGCCACTTTTGATGGAAAACAGCAAAAGGGCATTTGTTTTTTCATGTAGAAGAAATGTATATATGCGTGACAATGACTCCTTATATATTAACTTTTTCTTTTCTTTTTTCAATTTTAGTCTTTTATGGAGTATTACATCCATATTGTATAAAATTAAGACCTTACTTTCTTGAGTGGCGTTGTGTGTGTATTTGCTCAAAGAACCTTATCTGGCTTCTTGGGTATTGTGGCTTGTGTTTAATGTTTTAAGGTACGCAAATCAACCAGTTCAACTCTGCGTTTCTAGGAAATACCTTGTGTTTCCGTTATGTTCTTTTATTCTCCTACACTGCATGCATGCTTTCTGGCCTTTATGGGTTTTTGGGCTGCAGCTACACCAACGAGAACAATAATCATAACTTTATAATTCTCTTTCCGTACACTCTAATTTAAATACATATGTGTTAAGATCAAATTATCGATATAAATAAATAGTTTAAAGATAAAAATAGGTAATTTATAATTACATGTTTTCGCTGGCTACATAACCTTTTGGTAATTGTCATGTTAAAGAATAACGAAGGACCCATTAATTGGTTCTTTAACTTTTAATTTATTGTTAAATGGGTTTGCTTTACAATTAAGAACTAAAGGAATCTTGAATAGTGGAACCACTATCAAATTTTAATAGTGTTAACTTGACACCACTTTATTATATAGGGAGAGCATATAAATAAAAGTTTTGTAAAGGGCAATAGAATGTAGATCATCCACTAAACTTAAATGGGATCATGATTAGATGCACCTACCAAGACCCTATTTAGGCTATCATTTAACCATTAAAAAGTCTTACAACATATAACGTGACTTTTAACCAACCATTTCCATGTTCGATAGTCAACAAATTCCACCTTAGAACACAATTCAAGCCCAAATCTAAAATTATATGATTAGGGAGCGTTTACACTTTAAGATATATATACGTGACCCTTTTTATTTTAAAGGCTATCAGCAGAGTTGGTGGTCTTTTTCAAATTATCCCCTTTACATATTTGCATTTGTCTTCTTGTATTAAGTATCACGGACCCATCTCATCATAGGACTCCTCACTATTACTAAATCATGATACCAGTAAGATATGTACAAAAAGAAACATTATATAAATCCCCATAATAAAAATTGTTGGTCTTTTAAGTTCAATATGGAAATAGTTAACTCTAGCTACATGAATACTAGTTCTATTCAACATAGATGTTGATGATAATTAATGTTTATATGGATACAAAGCATACTCTAATTCCATGAGCTTCATTTATTATTTTATTTTTTTTCCATTAAAGGAATATCTATCTAAATAATCCAACAATCCTGCTAAATTTCATTGCAAACATAATACTAGTGGTGGGCATAAAGCTTGGACCAAATAAATGAAGAAAGAAGAATGTCATATGCAGAGTGATTTGGTCATGGAAAATAAATGCAGCCACATGAACATGATTAACCCTCTGATTAATTAAATAATTAAGCAAGATCAGTGGCCAGAAATAGTATTACTGTGGTCAAGAAGAAAACAAAAGAATGAGAAAGTAGGATGGATGTGGGGCCTAGACTTAAAGACATTACTCATCCCTCCACGGGTTTAACTCACGACAACAGTTGTCATTTGTTGAAGATCTAACTAGGTATCCTACAACAAATCCTAGACACCCTAACATGCATCACAAAATATGATAAATAACGAACTAACTCATTCACAGAATAGATAAATTGGTTTTTTAGAATAAGATCACAAATTGACTTAGCCTTAGCATTAGGATAGATAACTAACAAACCAAGCCTCAAAATGGATAAATTGATCATCTAGAATTAGATGATATAATGACCTCACTTAGCTCAAGCACTTTCAAACAAGAATACTCAAAAAAGCAGAAGGAAAATAACAAATTGTAGTGAGGTCAAAACCACAACATGCCTCGTCAGTGAACTTCTTTAAAATCTAACAACCCATGTCTTGCACAAATCAAACAAGGACAACATGGGTGATCTTGACATCAATGGGGTGCCAGTCGAAAACACTTCAACCTTCAAATCAGTAAACTGCATATATGAGAGATTATGACAGTGTGGTGGCACAATGTTAGGTAAACAAGACAAAGCTAGGTTAGCTAGGTGGAATTGAACTCGTTTGATAGGTCCAACACACAGTATATGAACCATCGCTTTAGTTGTGACAATAGTAATAGCTGGACAAAGGGGGAGTTGGTCATCTGAACATGCGTGTTGATGCAGCCAGTCATGCTTGCCCCCTCGTTCTATGTTAAAGCCCGTTGTTTATATATGTGAACCCCTAGATTCATAGAAATCGTAATGGAATCAAATAAGGAAATAGATGAGTGATTAATCAAGAAATAAATTGTCTTAAAGGTAAAGATAGTATATCCTTTAAACGATTTTCTAGATGCTTTCCTCATTCATATCTATTTCCAATATAGAAGTTCATTCAACATAGGAAATTCCCTTTATCGGTCGTGGACTGATTAAGTTATATCTATGGGTTTTCGGATTCAACCTAATCAATATTTAGGCTCGATAATTTGAACCATGCAAATTTTGACCACTACATAAACCAACTTGCCAACAAAATGGGTATATTGATCCTCTAGAATTAGATGAGAGAATTACTTAACTTTAGCCCAATCAATCCCATGCAAGAATACCCAAAAAAGCTGAAAGAAATAAAAGATACTTCTCTCGCAAATTGTAAGATTTTATTAATATTCCAAACAACCATAAACTAATTTATAGCTGACTAATTCTAACTTTTCAACGAAATAAGTTTTGGTTAGAAAATAGAACCTTAAATAAATTAAATAACTTAAGGAAATAAAAACTTAAAAGGAAATAAATCCAACTAATAAAGAAATATTATTAAAGTCTAAAATAAAGAAATAATATTTTAAATATGAATAAAAAGTCTAGACAAATCCAACCTAACAGAAGTATCCTCCGATGTTAACTATTGTTGGGGGCCTAACTATAGATCCAAAACAAATCCTAGCTACCTTAACTTGCACCATAAGATATGATAAATAATGAATCAATCCGTCTACAGAATGAGTGAATCGATCCTTTAAAATCACATCATAGAATGACCTGACTCTAACCCAAATGCTTCCAAATAAGAATACTCAAAAGAACCAAAAGAAAATAATGAATTAGCCCGCTCACGAAAAGGATACATTGATCCTCTAAAATTATATCATAGAATGAGTTAACTCTAATCAAAATAATTATAAGCAAAAATACTAAAAAAAAGAAAGAAATCGAAAGATACCTGACTTGCAAATTACAAAATTTTGTTAATATTCTATAAGCTAAATCATAATAATAACCCCAAATTAATCTCCTTTTTATAGTTAATTAGCTGTAACTTTCCTAAGAAACAAGTCTTAGGTAGAATCCTAAAAGATAATAATTTTCATAAAGTAATAAAAATCTAAAATAATTCGAACTTTCTTGGGCAACAAATCCTAAAAGAAAATAAAAGGAAATATAAATAATGATACAAATCCGTCTAAAATAGGGAAATAATATTTTATATAGTAATAGAAAATCGAGACAAATCCCAATATTCTCATCATCATTCAATTGCATTAACTTGGTCTATTTGCATTTTCAGCTAGAGTTTTTTTCTCAAAGACCAAGACCATGAAGCAGCATCGTGAAACACCACCCCCCACAACATTAACAACAACTACGGTGTCACACTCCAGTGCAACCCCATCTCGTTTCAGAGCCAAGCGGTCGGAAGGTCATGCAAGTGTTGGAGGTGTGTCATCAGTGTCACTATCACCTGCACTCAAAGCGAGACCAAAGCCTCTGTCCCCAGATGTGAAGAGCAGCAACAGTGCTGCTATAAAGAGCAGGAGGTCTTTGGTGCTAAACAAACCCAAATCTCCAGAGTATTCCTCCTCTCAGAAGGCTGACCAGGTCAAAGTCTTGGGTCGTTCAAGGAGGAAGAACGAGAATGATGAGCAGAAGAAGAAGAAGAAAGAGTTGGAGGAGAAGCTGGTTTTGAGTGAGAATTTGGTTAAGGATTTGCAGTCTGAGGTTTTATCTTTGAAGGAAGAGTTGGATAAAGCACAGACCTTGAAGGCTGAATTGGAGAAGCAGAACCAGAAGCTTGTTGAGGATCTTGTTGCTTCTGAAGCCAGGATAGCTGCTCTTAGCAGTCATGAGCAGGTGAATATCATTATTGTTAATGAGTTTGATTTATTTCTTATAAGTTGTCATGGTTTGAAGGATTGAATGAGTGTTGTGATTTGCATTTCTTGTTTTGGAAGAAGTGGGAGGCAGTAGGTGGAGAGCATAAGAGCCCCAAATTCAAGGACATTCAAAAGCTCCTAGCTAACAAATTGGAAAGGAAGGAGGGAGTTACTGAGGCAAGTAGTATTAAGCCACCACCATCGGGCCCCATTTCAAAACCTGTTGCTGATGTAGGTAGGAAACCCCCAGCTTGTCCTTCAGTGCCACCACCACCACCACCCCCACTGCGGCCTCTAGCCAGAGCAGCTGCCACCACTCAAAAGGCTCCTTCGATTGTGCAGCTTTATCACTCATTAACGAAGCAGGAGGTGAAGAAAGACCATCTGAATCGTGATAAACCAGCAGTTTTTAGTGGTCACAGTAGTATAGTTGGTGAAATTCAAAATCGTTCAGCACATCTTTTGGCTGTAAGAATTTGAGGTTTTCCTTTTGACAATTTCTTGGTTTATCTCTGTTGATCTGCCTGGTTTTAAAGTTTGAATTTTTTCACAATTCTAGATAAAGGCGGACATTGAAACCAAAGGAGATTTCGTCAACAGTCTTATCCAGAAAGTGCTTGCTGCAGCTTATACAGATATAGAAGATGTTCTAAAATTCGTGGATTGGCTTGACGGTGAACTTTCGTCTTTGGTAATTCCTAAACCCTTTTCACGTCTGTTTTAACATGTAGCTGGATCACTTTGTATTGAAAGTCCATGAACGAGAACTCAGAATTTCATTTACGTCCAAGATTCTAACTGCATCTCTAGGTCCAAATTGTAATATCTTAACTAGATATCTAAACGGCCTTTGTGTGATTATCTTCCAGTTTCATGGTAAAACTGAACATTATCACAGTGTTTTAGAATAGTGCATGTCCAGTTTTTGGATGATGGACGTTATTTATATTGTTTATGGTATATATGAGGAACCAGAGCTAACAGCCTATGGTAATCTGTAGATTAACTCTGGTTCCTCTTTTATGTCTTCATTAGGCCGGAGTTCTTGTAATATTGATTTTGATGTCTCTGTTGAAGAATGCTAATTTCCATCTTGAAGGACAATATTCTACTTTTCTTTTCTATTCTGGATTAAGATACGATAATGCATTCTTTTTTCAGAGAAAAAGTTTTATGATTAGCCAAAAATTCAAGTGAGGCCGTGGGGGTATTTTGTAAAATCAGGTGGCATATTAGTGATCCAATATACTTTGTATGATTGTATTCCTATCTTCTGCAGGCTGATGAGCGGGCTGTGTTAAAGCATTTCAATTGGCCAGAACGGAAAGCTGATGCCATTAGAGAAGCAGCTATTGAATATCGAGACCTTAAACTGTTGGAGCGTGAGATTTCTTCCTATAAGGACGATGCTAATATCCCTTGTGGAGCAGCTTTGAAGAAGATGGCCAGTTTACTGGACAAGTAAGGATTATGTTATATATTCTTCTCTAGAGATATTTGTTACTGTCATTTCTAGTGTTCAAAATTAACTCATCTGTCTCCTCTTCTCTTCGTGCAAGGTCTGAGAGGAGCATACAGAGGCTAGTAAAATTGAGAAATTCAGCTATGCGCTCTTATCAAGACTGCAAGATTCCAGTTGATTGGATGCTTGATTCGGGAATTGTGAGCAAAGTATGTTCTTGTTAAGACTCTTGTAGAGGTTTGATAATGGACAAAAGTATATATATGCTATCAAATTGAAATCTAAGTCTTTAAGGGTATGTTTGGTAGGTGAGATTTGGGATGGAATTGGGATTCATTTTCTCTTATTCTCCCATATCCCATATTGGAGCCGCTGATGGGAATGGACATTTCATTCCCAAGTTCCCCTCCAATCCCATGCTCATGGGATATATCATTCAAACCCTTCCCCATGTCATTCCAAAATCCCAATCTCATGGGATTCCAGTTTTTTTTCTATTTTTTTATTTCATCCTCTCCCACCCTCTCTCTCTCTCTCTCCACAGAATCACAGTTTTTCTCTCCTTCCTCTCCACCACGCCGATCCACCACCACCACTGCTCATCGTCTCGTCATCTCCTCCTCCATTTCTTTTTTTTTTTAACCTTTTTGAGTTGTGACCCGACTTGGTTTGGGTTGGTTCTGAGTCGTCGAACCCAGAGCCCGGTTTTGGGTTTTGGGTTTGATGAACCCAGAACCAGGTGGGAACCCAAAACCAGATGATTCTGGGTTTGACGATCGAACCCAGAACCATCAGAACCTGATTGGTTTTTTTTTTGGTTCATTTATGATGATTTGTTGATGTTGTTTGTGGGAGATGATATTGTGATGAATTGATGATAATATTGATGAATTGTGTGTTGATGATGTTGAATGTGGGAGATGATGATATTGATTAATTGTGGGATTTGATTTGTGGGAGAGATGTTTGTTTTGTTTGTTTTTTTTTTTTTTTTCAGATTTTTTATAAAATTAATTTATCTATAATAAAAATTTTAAATTAATTGTATTCCAATCCAATCTCAATCTATACCAAACATAATACGGGATATTTTTAATCCAATCTTAGGTTCTACCAAACATGAGATGGTGATTTTTCATTTCAATCCAATCTAATCCATTTTATTCCAATCCAATCCGGTGTACCCAACGCAGCGTAATGATTTATTTGAATAGCACTTAGCTCTTTATGTGATTGCTTGTAACAATTTGTATTGAAAGAGTCATTCTTAATATCATGCAGATAAAGCAAGCTTCTATGAAGTTGGCCCAGATGTACATGAAGAGAGTGACAATGGAGCTTGAATTGGTTCGCAATTCAGATAGAGAATCAACTCAAGAAGCTCTGCTGCTTCAAGGCATGCATTTTGCGTACAGGGCTCACCAGGTGATCCTCAAGTCTTTTGCTGCTATAGTATTACTATAGTTTGATTTCTTGCACCGACATATTCTGCAAACGATACTAGATTCTTGGGAGGCCATTCGTGATAAGCATATCTGGTTTTCCTTTTTCTGACATGGTAGCATTGGCAAGGTGAACAGAACCATCTGAGTTGTTGCAAAAGTGATCAGAATCTGATTAGTAGGCGGTAACAATTTGGTGTATCTTGAAAGTCTATGTTTTAAATTGATTGGAAGGCAGAAATTTCCTTAAAAAATAATCTGATAAAGTTGAGAACTTAAAGACTAACATGAACATGAATGAATGAAGGCCAATTCATGTTGCTTCTGACTCAATTATGGCGTTGGTGTATGTGCAGTTTGCCGGAGGTCTTGATTCAGAAACATTATGTGCTTTCGAAGAGATTAGGCAGCGTGTACCAGGACAGCTTGGGGGATCTAGGGAGCTGTTGGTAGGCATACCATCATCATGAAAGCAAATGCAGAATCTGTTACAGTAGATGATACAGAGGTGCCTGATGGAGGTTTTCTTTATGTTGTTTTTGTTGTAATAGTTTTAGAGAAAATGCATGATATGGGATGTGGTTGGAATTTTGAAATAGCAAATGGTAGCTTGTAACAAACTCAATGTCAGTAATTGTCAGGCAAAATGCATCATTTCATTTTTACCCAAGAATCATACAAGTGCAACTCTTATCTTATGATGAATAAAGCTGTTGCTGTATCAACTTGAATTTTGCATCGTTTAAATTGTGGCCATTAATGTAACCAATCACGATAATGACAATACTGAAAAATTCATTCAGACGACCTTTGACTGAGGATTCAACGTTCAACAGGAA